>VUQR01012096.1:22524-38688 GCA_015108515.1 Hemichromis elongatus
TTAATGTAAAAAAAAAAACCCCAAAAAAAAAAAAAAACTAAATGTAAAAAAAAAAAAAAAACCACACACACACATACAAACAACAAAACAAAATTTTGCTATATTTGATCTGTCATATAGGAACTATATTTTTACCTAACAAAAAGGAAATTTGAAACTAAAAATAATTAAGCGATTAAGTGCTTTAAACTAACTCGGCTTATTTTTGGACAGTCCAATAAACTGTAATCTGATTATCTGGCAAGAAGTAATTCTGTGAACATACCTCGGGGCACTCGTATATCCAGACGACTTCACTTTAGAGTGGAAAACCAGAGGCTGTTCCTTTACACTTCCTTCATTAAAAGATAAAATGCTCATTAGGACACCAGCGAAGAAGCGTGTATTATAATGAGTATATATGTCTGCATTTCTAAAACATGAATCAATAGATGGTGGAGTGGCAAGATGAGGTAAGACTTAATATTGTTAAAATGACAATATATCTACTAGTACACGAAGCAGTTTTATATTTTAAAAGGAGGATTCAAGATTTCTGGGTGACCACTTCATGCTGTAAGCATTAACTGTATCAGCCATGAATGGTGATGTTTCACTATGAGCTCACTTTTTCCACAGCCATTAAAATTTGTGAGCACTTCCAAAAACTGTTCGTCTGTCAAACAAAGGGGAAGTAAGAAAAGGTCATATAGTCTCCAGGGCCAGGCGTATATATACATACACATTCACTGGCCATGCACACCTTGCTAATACTGGATTGAACCATCTTTTGCCTTCAGATTTGCCGTAATTTCTGATTATATAGATTTAGCAGGGTGCTGGAAAACTTCTTTAGACATTTTGATTCACGCTGACATGACAGCATCACACAGTCGCTGCAAAATTGTACATGAAGCGAATCTCCCATCCCACCACATCCCAAATGTGCTGTATTCGATTGAGATCTGGTGGCTGTGGAGTTGATTTGAGTACAGTGAGCTCACTTTTATGTCCTGCAGGAAGCATCTATCTACATATTTGAAAACTTTAGCATTTAAATGCTCAGTTGGTACGAAGGTGCTCAAAGTGCACCAGGTAAATATCCCCCACCCCATTCATTCACTCATGCCAGTGATGAAAAGATGGAAACTTCTAACCACAACTGTATATTTAAACATTTTCAATGTATTGCTCCACCCGTTTCCTATGTTAGTAAAAATAAAGAAATGAAGGTTGCCTCAAGACTTTTGCCGAGTGCTGCATATCATGCGTGCTCGCCTTTTAGCAACTTCCTATCTACATTTCATGAAACCTGGCAGAGAGGTGGAGCATAGGCAAAGGAAGAACTCATTAAACTTTGTTGAGGATCAGAATTGTGTTGGCTTTGGTGGATGACACACACTCCAGATTTCCATGTAGTTAAATCGTTTTTTTAACATTTTAACTGAGCAGACATTAAGATGTTACGCAATGTAAATTCTAATAACAATTGCATCAGTGAAATTACAACAGATTTAAATGTTGAACCAGAACCTGAACAAAAATGACCAGTACTGTTGTCTTACCCAGTGACACAGTTTGTAGCATTAGCTTATTCTTTAGGTCAAAACCTATCAATAGACACACAACATGTAGTTTTCATTTCTTAATACAGTATATCTTAAAATATATAAAAATCTGAAGAGCATAAGTTACCTGGTTGTAGATCAGTTATGTAGTGTTTAAATGTTAGGTAAAGTGTTAATCCTTTTATGTTCTGTGAGCCTGGTGGCTTACATACAAAACCACACTCCACTCCTCTAATGTTTTGCAAGACAGCATACTAAGTAGCTTTTGCTGCTCCAGAACAGATTACATGTTGAAAAGTAAGCATTTTAAACCAGAGACCCAATTAAAGGGAGACGCAATCACTTGGCATTGCTTAATGGCCCTATTGATCTCCTGCTGATGTATAATGGGGCTTTAGTTTTATGGGGCAGTAAAAATCCCATAATTTACGCTGACTTTACAGTAGACAGTTATTTGAAGCAAAGTGAGAGTTTCAGAAAAATTTCCAGGGAAAGTCATATGTGCGTAAAATCACAGCAGTTTGCTGTGCGCTTGTTTTACGGCGTTCATTATGAATTAACCTAATGACAACAATTATTCAAAGATGTTTCTTAATATTCAAATTCTTTAGTCTAGTTCAGCCCATCAGGATGTTCATTGTCTAATGCAACAGCTACAGGACCCAAAAACTTTCTACTCACAAAGTGAGACAGCTGTATGCTCTGCTCAAATCCTGAGTTACTTAAAGGGGACATTATTCATTATTCAAATATTCAAACATTGAGGTCAGCATATGTGTATGTCAGGAATCCCAATGATCCATATTTGAGGTTGTAAACACTCAGAATCTGATAATTGTTCCACTCTTGTCTCTATTTATCCATAATATGATCATTTGTGGCACAGATCTCTGGATCTGAGCACAGAAGCCCCACCCAGCCACCTACCTGTTGTTAATAAAGGGAAGCCAAATACAAACAAAATTACTTAAAGGGAGCCAAAATGGCTTGCTACAGAAAAAAAAGCTTTTCTAGCTGAGCTAAAGAAGCACATACAGTAGGAGAGCCCCTTTGAAATGTTCAATACTTTTTGTTTGTTTTGTTCTTTTATAAGAATTAGTCAACTCAGTCTTGTTCTCAGTCACTCATCTCAGACCTCATTTTGCATTAGCTGTGTCACAGCTTTACTGACCTGTGATGAGTCAATAGACAGCAGCAGACAACAATGTGAGGAGAACTAAAAGTATCAGAAGCAACTTGGTAAAAAGTGACAGAACTTCATTACAACCATGAAGCTAAAGTAAGGCCACAGTTAACAGGAAATCAGTGTGTGGTCTGTATCAAGGTAACTGCTCTTTTTTATGTATACCTTGTAAAGCTATGTGCCCACATATTTAGGCATAGATGGGAGACCAAGACCAAGGTGAAGTTAAGAACCTCAGGTTCTCTCTCTCTCTTTGATCTGATTTTGCTGAAGAAAACTTTCTGCCATTCAAGATTTTACATCTTCAACACATTCGGCAATATCGCTGTGGGTCCAATTATTTTCAGTTCATTCTTTGTACATTATATTCTGTTTATTCTGTGAGAGAAAGTCCTGTGGATTACTGTAGTTTAATGAAAATTGTAGGGTTTTTTTATTATTTGTGAAAAATTGTGCATTAAATAAGATTTTTGTTTAACTATAACTATCAGTTATAGCTAATTACACTGAACTGTCCAGCAGTAAGCTGGAAGAAGTCTTTTTCAAGACTTTTTAAACAAAGAAGAGCTTAGAGATTCGTTTATAACTGTGAATGGTGTGAATGACAGCACTACAACATGTCAGAATAGAGCCATTGGTAAGGTCGCTATTTACAAACACTATAAATACAGTACTAGGCCCAACAGCTTCCAGTGCTTCGAGGAGTAGGCATGACATGAAAAAGAAAGGAAACGAAACTCGGTTGTGCTCCATGTAGTCTGCCTTTCTTTGTTTCTTTAATTTCATCCTTAATAAATTGTGACACCTCAGGTCAAACAGTAAAACTGTCTATTCTCCCTGACAGAGAAATCTAAATGAATCGGATTCACATCTGCAGCATTTTCATGCTGACTGATAGGACTGATCCGATCACTCTCTATGGAAAATGTGTTGTGCATGCCTCCCAATTTATTCAGTCCTTCTGTTTTACTAGTTCCCTGAAATCGTTTCTATAAAATGACTTAATTCAAGCAACAGCACTCAGGGGTTATAGTACACATCATGCAAAAAGTAAAAGCAGCTGATTATAATCATCTCAAAAAGCCAGCAGTCCAGGTTCAGTTCATGATTCTGTTACACAGACATCTACTCTAAACTCACAGCTTTTTTTTTAAAGGCACCTTTAGTGGTGTCTTACACATGCAATGGAAGAACAATTCTATTTCCAAGGATCGTGGAGGTTTATTGCATTTATTTTTACACAATTGTGTAGATAGACTTTTACGAATACAGACGTGCACGGAGAGCAACATGCTGGGTTAGTGTGTAAACATTTGTGGTTTTTGGTCTGACAGTGCAGCCACACGGCACTTCTAGACTCTTCAGTACACCCCTTGCACAGTCTGGCACTGGCAAACTCCTTCACTCCAGCTGTGAGGAGACAGCTAAGACTGCGTCTCAGCACTACCTCTCTGTATGATGTATGTATGTAAATGTCAGGATTTAGTAGGTCGCTCCAGGAGAACAGTTGCAAGCTGCCAGATCCCAATCATAAACTTTATCTGTGATCCTAATGGGCCACCAGAGAAACACAAACAGGCTCACTTTACCTATGAATCTACAACAGGGAAAAGCAGCCAATCAAAAAACTGGGTTAATGTAAGAGAAACCATCAGTTTGCATGTGCTGCTCTAACTGAAGTACCTGTTTATGAAAACTGGACAGTCGTATAAAACCCCAACAAAATGAGGGGATGGAATCTTTAAATTGTGAATGTTTACAGATAATGAAGATGTTCTCAGTAACTCCTGAAAGCAGACTTTTATTAACCCAACAATAAAATTTAAGAGGAACAAATCCCCTGAGACTGCATCAGAAAAGGCCTCCATAACAAATATAATAAAAAAATTGCCAAATGAAGCATGCGGAGCTTCCTGCCGCTGCAACCCATTGTGAATAAGGGAGCTGTTGAAAGTAGCTTTTATATGTGGTCAACCAAAAAAACAAGTGAGCCAGTCTTAAAATAAACTAAAAAAATGGTCACACTTCTAAAGCACAAAGTCATCAGATAGTAGCACCTTTATTTTTATTCTGTGTGTATTAGTATGAGTGAAAGGTGAGTGTTCGGGGATGCTGACCTTTCTTTTTAGGATGGCTGGGTTCCTTCCTCTTTAGCTCAGTATTGAGGGGAGAATTGAGCGGTGGAGGAGAACTGAAAACAAGAGAGGGGTGAAATGGGGGGGAGGGCTGGGAGAGTTACTGGAAATGAAGGAGCACAACGTTTTCCACTCTTATGGATTATTAGCCCCTCTGATTTCCAATGCCATGATATTGTTGACTCATGAAAAACCAGATGGCATGAATGTTTGTAATAGAGGAAGTTAATATGGAAATGTCAGAGGGCATTAGAGGCAGGAGGCCAACTTTAAAAACAGTCCACAATCATATATAATACTGCCGGTGAGCTCAAATGACCAGACTAACAAAAGTGTATAACGGCATTGTTTTTGCAAGTTGTAACTATCCCAAATGATTATGCTTTGGCTCACAAATAGCAAATTTGTTAAAGCAGGCAAAAAAACACATTAAGTTGATGAAATTAGCCCTTATTGGTGCTGCTGGACATTGCAAAGCAATCATTTATGGAGTTACGGGTAATGGCTGAATGAATGTTCCTTCTTTCTCAGAGGATAATTTAAGATCTTTGGCATTTAAAAAGTGATCTTATTGTGACTCTTAGCTTACGTAGGTGAATTTAAAAGATTATAAGTGTATAAAGTGTAGTCATTCACTAGCCAAAGCAGTTTTGTGCTTGGTTCAAATTGGTTCAAATAGCTGAAAAACACATATTTTGTCTGTCATTTGTAGACTTCACTTTGTAGACATCTTTTTTAAATTTTATTTTTTACAAAACAAGTAGCTAAAATACTTACTATTATACTAACCATAAAAATAAAAAGAGAAACTTGGATTCAGACATCAGGTAGCTACACTACGAGGCCACAGTGTCCCTGTTTATGTTCTATCAATAAACTTGAATTTTGGTTTTGATCCGTAAGATGAAGCGAGTAAGAAAAAAAAGGTTTTGTCATTGTAGATCATCAAACTATTGTATCGCTACCTAATATTTTTCAGTTAACTCCAGCTTTACCTTGGGAACACTGAAAATCCTTCACCACAAGCCAAGAGCGGTTCCAGGTCACACAGACGGACCTCCAACATGACCACACATGGGGTAAACAAAGAGCTCACTAACATCAGCATCTGTGTGGGAAATAAATTCAATGAATTAAAATGTTAAGAAAAGAAAAAAAACTATTCTTTTATTATTAATATTTACATAAACATGTGTTTAAAGCTGTTAATGAATGTTTTGTGTGTATGTGTGTGTTTTACATAGCCCTAGGCTGTGAGAACATTAAGTACTAACAACTATTTTTTATATAAAAGTTGCAGACATATATATGCAGCCATAGGTGAACCGTAGTCTTGGTTATTTAGTTGACGTTTTTGGGATCAGTTCTATTCATGCAGCTATTTTCAAAAATATTGTATGTTTACACACCAGATAAAGTACCTGACTGTGGACAGGTGGTGGGTGCATATATGCTCCAACAATCATAAAAGTTAATTTGTTAATACTCTCCTGCGGAGAATGCGTGTAACCGTTTGCATTTATTTCCTACAGAGTTTATTAAATTCGGTAGTTATCCATAAGCCTATGGAAAACTACGTTTTTTATAATGTTGTTCTGGCTTCCCTACAAAAAACACTGCAGCACTCTGTTTTAATTTTCTACTAAAAGTTCACTGACTACCATGTTGCGTTGTGACACCAATGTGTTGATAAAATCGGTCTGCACACAAACACATATTAAAAACGTTATATCACACTATTATAACTAGCAAAACCTATACCTTTATACAAAAAAATAAATAAATACTAGCAACACTGTATTAATTATAGAAGTCAAGCTGAAAAGGCAATTTTAATTAAATTACTCACAGAGTTATCACAACTTGGAGCGATAGTCCAAGAGCCAGCCATGATGCTCAGCTTAGGGTAATCTACAAGAACGAAAATCATATTTATCATCATGTGGTATCACATTTAAAAAAGAAATGAAAGCAACTATTAAATAAATAAATTAATCTTTTAATGTCTCACCAGTGGAATCTCTCAGGGGAAACCACATGTTTTATTGGAGGCATACCTGAGTTTCTTAAAGAAAGACAGAAAGATTGGAGAAGCCATGTCCCCAGCAGCCTACCTTTGAAATACAGCGCTGTTACCAGCTCAGACGTAGCCGGATCGACCACATACAGACCATCAGTGCTTCCAATACAAAACCAGCTGTTGTCACTGCAGGGCCCCAAACAGAAACATGTGTTAAAACCATGTTAAGTGATTTCCCGCAAAAGAATTTTTCATTTGGGGTCAGACAAACGATACAAAAGATCAACATACTGATGTGATGAAGTGGCAAGACATGTACACCATAAGACTATAGGCTTTGATTCAAGTTACCTTTGACTTCATGTAGTCTAAACTATATACATTCAGCACACTGGAAACTAATACCACAGAGAAGAAAGGGGCTCTGCTCTTTTATCTACTTCCTGCTCTGTGCTGCATGCTGAGGTTTGAGTTTGCAGGCAATTTATGTGTGGAAGGTTTTACATTTTTGTGCATCATTATTTTCATACTACTACGTGGAATTTTAATGGAGCAAAGCCTGTGAGATACTTTCATTTGGCAGATCGAGCTGCACTGTGCAAAACACACATAACACGCTTTACTTTCCTAGTGTCATATGCCACACATACTCCTAATTTATTAATATATATTTAAGCTTTCTTTTCACTCTGACACGTCACCATCGATGCTGTTTCAGCCCCTCCACCACAACATCCACAAGTCTCCAGAGCGAGATTTATTTATCAGTACCCAAATTTATAGAAACATACTTGCAGGGAATGATGAGAGCTGGAAGTCCAGATGCCAAACTCTATTGTGCCAAACTGCACTGCTGTAATAAATCAATCATTTCAAATGCATGCTCTCTGAATTGTCCCAAAGTTTTACTTTTTTTGTTTCTGGAAAAATCTAATGTGTTCATTTTTTACCAAGCGTCTGATTGCATCTAAATCAGGGAAGGAGCCAAAGTTTGAATTTCAAATTTGACACATAGTAGCTTAAACACGCTAATAGAATTGGGAATATTTTTATTTTGCATATCAGTGCTACAAATGTTCGGACTACAAAGAACCATACAAAAGGTAAATACTACCTACTATGATAATGATTACGTGTACATTGGTTGTAAATACATTTTGCTAAACAATTTAGTGCGGCGGCCTTTTGAGGTCATTGTAAGTGTTCATTAAACAGTGACGCTAACAGTGATGGCAAATCATTACTTTGTCTTATACAATGAATATGTGGCTTGCAAAGATACTTCAAAAACTTCAAATTATCACACACTGATACGCATCCACTTGTTCTATATTTCACTCTAACAGTAAAATGTGAAATCAGTAAGTCGCTGAGCTCTGCACTGACTTCACAAGCTTTCCTTACAGCAATTAGGAATCATACAAATACAGTCATGTCTAGGTGCTTTTCAAGTGCCTGCCTCCTGTCACAGCAACAATATGCTTCAACAGTCTGAAACTTTATGATTTAAGACAGCAGTTTCCCGCGATGTGTGAAGTTTCCTTCAAGTTTCCTGTGAGTGTGTGAACATGTGAGGCAATTAGGCCATAAGGATGTGGCATGTCGTTAAGGCCTTTTTTTCCAGGAGTTTGTGACACTGTGTTAATGGCACAAATATGTAGCTATATTTTTTTTTTTAATTTGACATATGTGTTTTAATTCATTTTGGTAATATTTTCCTGGATGACATACAATTTGCACTTTGTGGAATAATGAACAAAGTAGAACCCTTGAGAATACATATAGCTGACAGTCATGCTTTATTAAGATTCTCAGTCAAAAATGACGAGAACCAGATCTTCCTTGTGCTAAAATCAAACAATATGATCCACTGAGAGGGAGGAAGCGAGTGGATGAAAGGCTTGGATCTTGTTTGTTCTTGTGATTAATGAATGAAGTAAACTACATCTACCCCTCTGTGGACTAATCCATCCATCCACAATGTACGAGTTTATGTAGTTCTACCAGTTTAAAGGAAGTTGTAATAAGGGTCAAGACGCCTATTCCAGCTGAGTTGTACTTACCTTTCTTGGTCATCATTGATGTCTGAAAGAGACCTACATAAAGCCATTCTGAGAACAGGTTTTGAAATCTCCACTTTATCAGCAGACGATTTTCCGATACACCCTGAAAGAAAACATCCAAAAGTAGCATCAAAGTAACTGAGTGTACTTTTCCAACTAGTTTAAAGAACAATCTGTTTCATGTCGCCTCACCTGCTTGATGGCTCACAGTCTCTTGGTGCATTTGACGTCTTTTTTCCATCTTCTCAAGGTCCATTTTGGTCACTAGGTGACACTTGTTGTCATCACTGAGAGAAAAGCACCACACCTAAAACGGACAGTTGTCTTTCAGCTTGTCGAATTTCAGTGTCTGAGTCTTTTGAGCTGCAGCGTGCCTCGGTCACCAACCTGTCCATCAGTTGAACCGGTGATAAGATGCCTGTCTTTTTCCAAGAAGAGTGCAGTGAGCAGTGGAGAGGCTAAAGGATTAAGAGAGTTCAATATTTTCAAACCTTCAAAATTTATGGTTAAATAATTATAACTTATTTACTTTACACTAATGCAGTGGCTTCTATCACAGGAACTCTGGTTACAGAAGGAAAAAAAAACAAAAAAGAGACACCAATTCTTAACCAACAACCTAATCTGACATCCCGGTCCACAGTTTTTTTGAGTCCTATTTTAAAATAAAGTTATCATTTCTACTGTGCAAAGTGAATAAGAGTTAAAGTGGTCAAGCTCAAAAGAATGAGTGGTTACCGCTCCACCAACATTATTTAAAGTAGTTATGTCATACCTGAAAGCACAAACGACTGGAAGAAAATAGCTTCTGTTTTTAAATCCCACACCTGACGAGACAAAAGTAAAACGCTAAACGTCCAAGAAAGGTGTGCGCAAGTTGTTTTTGTAAACCACTACATGTTTCTGTTGCTAAATAAGAATGGAAAATTTAAAGTAATACCCTAAAGGTGCGGTCTTCTGATGTGGTGACGAGAATATCGTTATTCCAGGGACAGAACTCTGCTGATGTTACAGGTCCCAGGTGGCCCGTCAAGGTACGGATCGTTTCTGGTCTCTGATGTGGAAAACAACAGTAAAACTTGAGTAAGAAACAAGTAGTGATTGCTGACTTGTAGTAAATATTTTTTTAAAAAGTGAATGAGGTGACTGTAGCAGACTGTTGCAGCAGACAGAGCAGGTCATCTACTAATCTTAAGGTCAGGTTAAATCCCTGACTGCTCCAGCTTGCTTGCAAAATATCCTTGCGCAAGATCTTAACCTCAAGTTGCTCTCTGCATCCATCGGAGTGTAAATGTGTATGAACATTAGACAGAGGATAGAAAAAAGTGCTGGCATGAATGCGAATTGGTGAATAAGTCACGTTTTAAAAGTGCTTTGAGTGATCAGGTAGACTAGAAAGTATAAGAACAAGTCCATTTACAACCCTTTAGCTTAAATCCATTGACCAAGTGGAAGACATGCAGTAGGATCGAGATACCTTTGAGCTGAGAATACATGCAGTTGCTCCCGTGCATGCAGCCACTCGTTCACCAGAGAAACAAAAAGAAAGATGAACAACCTCCCCCAGCAACGTCCCGATAACGGTTCCAGCTGCAACTTTACCTGCAAGCAAAAAAATGTGTCTGCTTACATTTAAACTCAACTCAGGAAAATGATCATATTCACTACATGACGTGATATGAAGCATGCGGTAAAGTTGATCCACAACAAAGCGAAACAGGGCTTTTTAATGGGGAAAAATGTGTGTGATTTGGCATAAAGAAACTCTTTACTGTGGAGCACTGCTCAAAGCATGCAGCATTTCAGGGGCAAACACAGAGAACTATGTATATGTATCGTTACCCTCCTGTGTTCTCTTCTGGCACAATTCAATATCCCAGACAATGATGTAATCAGCAGAGGCGGAGCAGAGGATAACAGGGCTGCTTCTTTTTCCAAAAGTCAGGGCACTGATGTCACCATGGTGACCAGTTAGCAGGAGGGGCTATGAAAAATAATTTTAAAAAAAATACTTTAGTAAATCATAAAGAATATATTTGTGCTGTATAAAGAATCTAAAACCAGAAGGTCAATGACATAGCAGCTCATGTATCTCACAATCCATTGCAATTCACAAGTTATCGCCTGTAAAGTGACAAACGTGACCTTGATCTCTAGCACAATTTTGAATCATACATGATCATACATACATGTGAATAAATGCAACATTGTTACTGGCCTTTAAAAATATATAAAATATGAATGGATAGATGTGTGGGCATAAAGGTTTCATAGATTTTACCATTTTTAAATGTACTAGGGTGAAATCCACATAATCTGAGGCCTGAATGGCCCAGGGGTGGTAAAAGGCTAAGACACAGAGGTTGAACGGCCACCTGCTGGCCCGTTTGGGTTAGTGACACTGCTTCTTTCAGATGATTTCGCCTTAAAGCAAACTGGCTGACAAACTAACAAAGTCCTTCATCTTTAAGAAGAAGCTAAAATGAAAGTTATCTGAACGCAAATGAACACTCAAATATATACTTTTAAAAGACATTTTTGTAAAGAAATTCGTTTTTAGATACATTCAATTGAATTCAAGTGAATTTCTATCCACTCTGTTCTGACGCTTAAACCCTCACCGTAGCCGCAGTGGGGACCATGGTGCAGACACTTACAAACTACATAACTAACAAACCTTCTGCTGTCCGTCATTTGTGCTGTAAATGAGCACTTCCTTGCCGTGCCTTGGTATGCTAAAATAAGAGTGACAGCATGCGAGCTGCCGGTGTGACAAGAGTCTGTCACAAGTCAAACTGAACTTTTCAGTCAGCATCTTTGCCGTCTGTCACAGGCTAACGCTGTGGCACGACCCTCCGCCTGCTGTGTTACGAATGTAACGCTAATTATCTCCTGGGAATATGTCTGTGAAGGTTCTCAGTCATCCAGGTCATCGTAGTCTAAATCTTTTTTCTTTACAGCTCCTTAGACTATCTCCTGGGAATAGTTGGAGCATCATTATTAACTACGTGTGCATACTTAAAATCAACAGTCCGTGCCCGTCGACGCTTTAATCGCTTTAGTGAATGTTGATCGTTGCTATGACACCGAACAAATTTGCCCCAAGACAGATCGTTTATACGGTAGCGCTTCACTCAAGTCGTAATACTGATGCATGCACGCAAACATCCCCGCCCCGTGGATTTGTTCTGTCACGCGGTTTAAACACGTTTGTTGCCTTAAAAATGTCTTCACGTGACATTTCTGTCATCAAAGCTGTTCGTTTGGCCTAGTTTATGTAGCTTTTGCATCCAACTCCAGAAGTATTTGGAATTACGTTTAGAGTGGAACTTCTCTAATAAAACATCCGCACTTGTACTTTAGGATTTGACCGCAAGATGGCAGTCCCCGTTAGATTGTGTGCTTCTTTATGTAAAAAAATAAAGAGTGATTGTATAGAACAATCTAACATGTATTTATACATCAGAGTTACTTAATTTAATGTAAATATGAAAACTTAGGTGGCAGTATTGATTACGGACAAATTCACATTCATCATTACTAGACACGATTCTTGTGTTTGATTATTGCTAATGAATCAGAAATAAAAGTTTAATGGTGTCTTGGGTAAATATTGTTAATGTTATTCATTATTATTAAACTATAAATAATTTTATTTTACATTATTATTAGTTGTAGTGTTAGTAGTAGTATGCGTTTTTCCCCCGAATTTCTTTTTTTAAAAGATTTAAAGAAGTTGCTGGGAACCCGCAGAAAGACGATTCCATCAGAGAGGGAAAAAAAGATGTTCAAGGTAATTGCACTAAAAAAATAAAATAAAACATAAACACAGTCTTATTACATCTGTAAATAAGCCCGTTATAAATTCACCTTTGCAAAGGAGGCAATTTGGATAATTCAGTCTCTTTACAGAAGTTCACTTTAAGCATTTATAAAGCAAAATAAAAGCATACATACATACATACATACTACTACTACTAATATTAATAATACTAATTAGACTTCACATTGCAACCTTGTGCATAAAGCGTTGTGTAAAAAGGAAGTACCAATTTCTGGAGTAGAAGACATCAGAGGACACGAGGTCTTAAGTGGATTTCGAGTCATCCTGTTTACTAACGGTTTATAAAAAGCACCAGGGGAAATGGGGGATGCTGGGAATCGTAGTTCTCCCGTTGAGGTAGCGGATATGACGCATGTGTTATGCAGCGGGTAGCTGGGTGTCGTCCTCAGTCTCCTTTGCTGTAGTTGGATGAATCAGTCGACGTTGACAGTCAATGGGATATGACAGTGCTTTTGTAGTAGACCGTTAACTTTAGCTAGTCCGTTAGCTGGCTGTCAGGTCTTTAGGAGTGCGTTAGCCGAAAGAGAGAATTTCCAGTGCCAAGGCATTTTTGAACAAAGTTGTACAATTCATCAGCCTTAATATCTTTATAAGATGACGCTGACGATGTTTTCGGGTAAAGGAAGCTAATCTAACTTAAGTTAGATGGCTAGCTACCGTGTCATCAACTTGTGAATGTTATAACTTAGTCACTGTGCGGGCCATAATAACCTTATTCATTAGAGAGTGTAGCTAACTAGCCGTTGTATTAGCCGGGTAGCATTACAGTGTGAACTGAGAATCGAAACGAAGTTAAAGTAGTGCTAGGGACGCTAGCTAGTTTTAACTCGTAGAATGAAAAAGACACAGCCAGAAACATTGGATTTTGTTCCTCAAAAAGACATCGTATACAACAAACTTCTGCCGTACGCGGACAGGCTAGACGCTGAATCCAATGATATTTTGAGTAAGATAAAAGGAAACTTGGGCCGAGCTGTTCAGCTTAGAGAGATATGGCCCGGTGTCCTGTTTTGGACGAGGAAACTTTCCACGTAAGTAAAACTGATCTTTAATGACCTAACGTAACCGTTGTTGCTCACTTGGTAATGTTTGCAGCATTGAGCCCATTGAGAAGTAATGTAAACAACAGATATTTTAACACTGTAACTCGTTTATTGTAAAAAGCGGTAGCCGGAGTGTTTTGTAGGAACTGTATGAACACTAATCAGCCAAACCGAAAACTTTGATTTGTTTTGCGTGTTTTACGGCCTCACGGCCTGCTGTGCTTAATGACTTATAAAACGCTACACAGCTTTGAGTGCCTGGTAGCTACAATCTGTCGGGCATCTGATTAGGGACGCTACGGGTTTCATAATCAGGCCAGTGTCAAATACACAACCTGACCCAGACAGAGCGGCACAGTAACGGGTCATTTTAATTGCTGTTCTGCAGCTGACATTTTCATTTTGAAGCAGCGAGTCAGATGACGGCTCACCAGATATCGCAAAATTATAATTTCATGGTTTCCTGCCAAGCTGCCGCCTAGGCGGCCCTTGTGCATAACCACCTTTTGATATGCAGTGTAATAGTTTCAGATCATGCTTCAGTGGTCCACATGGTTTTCTGTTGAATTTGTGTGCCTAGCTCTTCAGGTGAGGTGGTTAGGTGGTCTTGCTTGACTCAATACAGTATGCCTAAACATGACATTTAACATTTAACCCCCTGACTGCACCAGCAAACATATTGTCTGTATGGATAGTTGATTAGTTCATGCTGTTTCATGTTGTTGTACGTGGTTGCGGGCTTGCTTTAATCCGTTTCAGTCCCAAAAGCTGGCTCATTGCTCTGTTCAGGAGTGACTCACTGCCGGATCAGGCAAACGGAAAGTTGACTGCTAGGTTGACCCAGATTCTGTTTACTAGCATCTTTACACTTAAAGATTTATTGAAAAAGCAAAACCAAAACGTTTTCAGTTTTCATTTCAAGTTTTCGATAAGGTTTATTCAAATTTAGTATTTATTTTAAACATTAACCTGTTTTCTGACTTTTTAAAAAAAAAATTATATTGATTACTGAGTTCATTACATTCCTATGTCTCATACATGTAAACACTGTGGACCTCTTATTATCTGTGCTGAAACTGCAATAATTTTCCCACATTCTGTTCTCCTTAAGGTACATGAGACTGTACGGGCGCAAATTCAGCAAAGAAGACCACGTGCTGTTTATCAAGTTGCTCTACGAGCTAGTGACGATACCCAAGCTGGAGATCAGCATGATGCAGGGCCTTGCTCGGCTTCTTATTAACCTCCTCAAGTAAGAGTGGTTCCTCTCTGATTTACTCAACAACTTGTACACATGTGTTTTTGGTTTCTCCAAAAAATGAACTTACATGTAAACATGCTGCAAGCTGACCAGTGAGGATCTCTCTGGTAAAGACTGCATGATCAGGTAGCTTTTGCATGTTTCTCAATTTCTGTACATATGTCATATTCATCTTAACAGGAAACGAGAACTCCTGTCAAGGGAGGACCTTGAGTTGCCATGGAGACCGCTGTATGAGCTATATGACAGGATTCTTTTCTCAAAGACGGAGCATCTCGGCCTCAACTGGTTTCCCAAGTATGCCTCTGGTTTTAAGTGAAGCCTGCTAATGTTGTTTTAGATAATAAATAAATAAAAACATATGAAAACTGTGCTTAAACTTAGAAATGAGGTATACTTTTTGGGTTAGTTGTTGAGTTAGATTTCACAAATTAGGTGTGTTTTGTTGGTTTTTTAAGAGCAGCAGATAATGTGCTTTAGGAAACATTTATTTCACGGTTAGTCTGAACTGCACATATCACAGTCAAATTGCACTAAACAGCTCCTTCACCTCTGGATTGTTTTATAATATGTGAGACAATCATCTTCATTAATCCTTCTTTGTAACTTCTCGAAAGAAGCAACTATTCCTTATTTACAACCTCTTTAATACAGCAATTGACGAGCTGTGTGGAGATTGGAGGAAGTCTGCCTCCCTTTAACTCTTCTGTTATTTGTTAGTTACCTTTTTGTTGCAGATTTTTGTGCCCAGCCCTATGCAACACTGTCTAAGAGAAAGATTGTTATGAAATGTGTATTATCATATTTATTGTTTTTAAAATGACTCACTTCTCATCTTTCTCCAAATTGGCCAACCCTTCACTCTGCCTGCCAGTGCCATTGTCAAATGTTATCAGGCAGGATGTCTAAAAGAAGCCTGCTCTGAGACATCATGACCTGGCCGTTAGAAGTCAAATTTGCTATTTAATTTAAATCCTGTTTTAAATTAAGCATAGCAAAACCTGCTCGTTTTTAAACCACCAGTTTTGAGAATAGTTTTGCAAAGATGTTCAAATGTTGGTTTGTCCT
>VUQR01012097.1:0-17243 GCA_015108515.1 Hemichromis elongatus
TCCTCTGTTGAAGCTGTCTCGCTCTCTGCTGCTATGGTGCAGTGTTCATTTTCTGTCTCTAAGAGCCACCCATGTCCCGGGCCACCTGAACCTGGGGCCGGACCTTCTCTCCAGGGGGGGTCCTCTGGTGAGAGAATGGAGGTTACACCCTGTTACGCCCAAGTCTAGGGGTACAGGAACGCAACATAGGTTGAAAGGAAGTGACCACGCCCTGGTCCCCAAACCACACACAGAGGAAGCAATACAAAGTGAACAGTGATTTATTTTGCTCGAGGGTGAACAAAGGCCAAAACAACAAACAAAACAAGCTAAGTCAGGAGGAGGTGCTATCTAAACCCGATATAAAAAAAACAAACAAAAAGACACACACTACCCCTAACTCCCTAACTGAAATAAACAGGAGAAAACAGTACCATAAAATAATACGGCAGCTCACCCCTTCGGTCTCAGTGTCTAATCACAAAAAAAGCTATTTACAAGTGACGTCAAATATACACAATATGTACACACTAAGGAACTCTCAGGAACCACCCCAGGGAATAGAAAACACAGGTTTGAGAGCCAGGGACAGGTCCTACTGCTGCTGCTGTCAGTCGCCACCCTGGACTGCTGGGCACGGCTCTTTTAAAGACAGCCAATTGATGAGGGGACCAATCGGGCGACACCAGCTCTCCCATCAGGAAGGACCTTAAAGAGACAGCACACAGAGACAACACAAAAGCACAGACGGCCCAGGGCCGTAACAGTGAATTACATTCGTATTTTTTTTAAAAGATGAACTGTAGCAGTGATCGTATTGCTAACAGTTTAATATCCAATGAACTAAGAGGAGCAGCATAATAAAACTGTAAGAACATCTTTAAATGTGGTATTTTTATATAATATATATATATTATGTGTCTGAAATTCAAATATGGCATCAGAATGTGATACAGCATCAACCTCAGGAGAACCAGAAACTCCTGTTAATGAGTATGAACACATTATGTATTTATTTATTGTATATAATAAATTAACTATATTATTTAGTTAGCTGATGGAAAAGCTTGTTTTGACTCATTCATGTTAGTGTAAACTGAATTAATTGTGAATACTATTAAAAAAAAACGCCACTCAACCATTTACATACATTTTGAGAGCTCATGAAAATACATAAATATATGTCAAGGACAATAAGATGCTTTGCAAACCATGTGGAGCCAAACGCATTGGTAAAAACACAACAATCTTCTAAACTTTGCATTTTACTGTAATGTACGATAATTCAGCTGCAAATGTAACTGCAACAGAACACTGGGTATTTTGTGCAAGAGGAACTCAAATTGTCTTCTCTCATGTGTTACCAGGAGGTGGCTGTAGCCAAGCCTACAAAGTCATAGTTTCATGGTTATTGCACAAAAGAAATCCCATAAATGCCATAACTAGGAAGCTACAACACACACCTACAGTATTCTGGCACTTGTCTATGTTTTAAGCCATAGAGCTTGAAAATAAAGCACTCAAATATGGAACATTTCCACATTTGTCTCAAGTTAAAGTATGACTTAAATGAGAAAACAACTCACTTCAATCCATAAAAAAAAAAATGTCAGCACTCCAAGAGTTGGTAGTCTGAGTATAGTCCTCCAAAAAATACAGTCAGATAAACACAAAAGCTGCTTTTTATAACTAAATCCCCTCAGCAGTGCTGCAATAATTCCAAGATGAGTTACGCACTTCTGAAAAAGATTGTGGTGATGGGGTTTTTGGCATATTTTATATTTTTGAAGGTGAGAAGTGAACATTTTATTCTAACCTGTTATTTTTCATAAATTTTGTAGAACAAACACCACCTATCTAGCCCTTGCGTTCTAAGCTTTATCACAGTAAAAGCTCTTTACAGTAAAAAAAAAAAAAAAAAAAGCTGTGGCAATCTGAAAAGGAGATTTCAAGGATCCAACATGGCTGCCTTGTAATTCTCCCCTCAGACATGTGAAGTGTGTGGAGGTCATACTTGTGGCTGAAAAACATGACTGAATGTGGTTTATTCAACCACTTATCCAAAGGCAGAGTAACATTACAGGACTGCATACTCCATTCCCTTTGACTGCATTGTGGTTTTCCTGCTACATTAACACCATGCAAATGAGCACACAGAGCTAACCTTTTCTGAGTTAGAGGCACCCAGTGACACAGCAGAACAGCCCGGTGAATTATTTCAATTCATAAACTTGCTCATGTCCAGATTTCATTAGCGGCACATTAGCTGCAGTTTATGCTTTATGTTTATTACAGGCCTGACATGATCTATAAATAACAAGTTAAGCGGGTGCGGACACTGGGGACGGCTGTGGCATAATGCTAAAGGGATCTATCACTACAGCTGACAATTGCTAATAGCCAGCCCTCTGGGTCAATCACTACAAATTACAGTAGCTCAATTACATGCCATCATTTCTGGGCATCCAGTGAGCGAGGTGTATGGCATAACACCCTGGGATAACCACAATGAGAGCATTTATGAAGCAGGGTAAATATCGGGGCAGGTATAATTCCACTCAGGAGTCTGATCTGTTAAAAACAAGTTAATATTTTGGCTGGTAGTAGAACTTTTTTTTTTTCAAAGGCTTAGCTACTCTTCCTTGTGTATTATGCTTTTACCACACATACACAAAGCCAATTATTTAATGATAAGTCAGAGTTAGAAGTTTAACCATGTTCTAGCTTTACATTTCCACCACCACCTTTGGGAGTGGGCGGGGGTATAAATTAAAATAAATTTAAAAAATCATGTACAAAATAAATTAGTGCAGTTTTCTTTCTAAATACAGTCATGTTAGAAAAAGAAGAGGTTCATCCCATGGAAAAAGTAGATTCTTCCAATAGATTCGAACCAGCAAACAATTCATTAAATCAGGTTTTCATCATTTAAATTAAACAAACAGAAAAAATCACATGAAAAAAGTAAAACAAGCACTCTCTGCATTTTCTAAACCTTCACAATATTATGTTTAAAGGTTCTTGTTGGAGACATATCCTGTATGAAACCTGTATGGCAGCTCTTAGAGGGTCACTTTGCTACGGTGTTGGACCATAATTCCAAAAATCTGCAGATTTTAAATCAAGGGCCAGTTTGTGCAGCAATTTCTCCCCCATTAAAATAAACCAATCAAAGCACCAGCTGTGAAGCATGGTGGTGTTTCTGATACTGTCACCTTTTAGCCATTTATTCTTCAGTGAATTGTGCCTCATAAGGAGAATGGGACGTGTACGTGTAACCTCTAAGCACCTAAAACTTGTAACCAAGCTGTGTTGTTTGTTTATTGTTGCCAAAATCAAAAGTTTAAAGATTTGTTTTTGATAAATTTGTTTCACTGCGTTTGATTCCTGGCAGAGCGTGGTATGAATTTTCCCAGATGTTACTAGAATGTGCTGATTGTAAGCAGTTTAAGGTCTTTCATTCCATTAATAATATTTTTAAATGTTTTTCCTATGTTAACATGTAAAATTTTTCTTTTGAAAATCTTCTTTTAGTGCTAATTATCATTTGCTGTTTCGTGACTATATAGCCAGGAACTGTAACTCTTGTTATGATTCATTGTGTGAATCATTCACGGTGGTGAGGAGGCCATATTCGCTGTACTGTAAGGGTCCAAGCTCATATCGTGTAGAGCAGCTTTTAGTTGAAGATGAGTTATTTTCCATAGTTTGATTCCTTTTCTTGGATTTAGTTTTTCGTCAGTTTTGACCAAGCGAATCTGCACCGTAAATACTGCTTACTGGGCCACAGTTGTAAAGGAAAAGAGAAAAAATAGATTGTTCTACAGTTTAAACACTTCAGATGTCTTTCATTTCTGCCTTTGCTGCTCGGTCATCCTTCGCCGGCTCTTTCAGCAGAGATGCGAATCACAGGGAAGGGCATAAAAAAGACAGAACTGGAGGGCTACATAATGGAAAATCAAAAGAAAGCACATTTGTATTTGGATTCATTTATGAGGGCTTCAAGCACTCAGTCTGGTCAAATGAAATTTATTCAATTGGTATACTATTCAGTTTATACCAAGCATATTTTCCTTAATGAAGAATCATTTGAATGAAAGAGCATTTAATTTTATTGATTTTTGTTGCATTTTCCCTCAAAATTCACTCAAAATACACTCAAAATTACTCCTTCATGTTCATTAGGGCAAAGTACATGAACGTTGCATGAAAGAGTACTCTAAAAGTCAGCCAGAGCTTTATCAATAGTAGCAAATGATCTTCATCTAAATATCCCAGCCTACCTTAATGCTGTTGCCGACCATGTCCATCTCTTTGTGATGACACTGTGCCATCATGAGTGTGTTACTAATCTGCACTATCTGTGTAACGCCATCATATCAATATGAACCAAAACCACTATTCTGCTAAGAAATGAGGCAGTTCTGAAGGCAAAAGGGGTCCAACCTGGTAACGCAAGGTGCACCTACTCTAATTAGGTGCCCTGTGTGTATAGAGTCCAAATAGAAATAAAGACATCCTGTGCTTGTGCAAAGCTTAACCTAATATGTGATGGACCACAAACTCTGACTCTGCTTTGTGAAAATCTCATTAGGGGAAGGCCATCAGTATATACTGTATGCTAACAGAAAACCCTTGATTCGATGAATGACAGATTTTCATCCATCGAAAGGAAGTTTCTTGAGATGCACATTTCCTTGAACCTGCAGTAGAACAGAGTCACTTTCCATATGTTATCACTATTATATTAAGGAATATAGAACACTTGCAAAAGGAGTCAATTTGCCCTGGAAAAAACTCATTACCTTCCTTCAAGCCTCAGTATAGCCTTAAATGTCTCATTGGGTATTTTTGCAATGTTCCCTGGGATGAAAGAACCCACAGATAAACAACCAAATCCCCCATTCAGCAACATTTGGCTACTAGCTTACGGTAATTTTATGCCGAGCTTATAATAAATGATATTTATCATTACACTTTGATACCATAAAGCAGCAGAATGTCATGGATTGGGATTGTCACATAAATCACTCTTCTATATTTTGACACATGATGTGTATAATGTGCAGATTATGAGCTTTCCATTTTCGCTTCCTCTGTGTCTTTGCCATCCGACAGAACAAACACCTTTAATAAAGTCACAATCACAAAAGTGAGGGGGCCAAATCCACTCCCACACACACACACATATAAACCATCCCTAAACACACAGCCACACATGTATGCACACAGTCACCGATGCTATTGTCATTGGAGCCACATATAGAGTCAGCTTATGTGTGAACATGAGTAATCACTGGGCAAGCAACAGATATACACACCTTTAAAACACACACACGCAGCAACAAAAGGCTTGCATTGATGTGATTAACACTGTTTGCTTGAAAATGTGGCCAAGAATGAGCAGCTTCACCTCTCTGCCTCCTGCCAAGGCTTCTAAAATGCTCTAAATATGACTTTAATCACAAACGCCAGTGGAAAGATTTCTGAGAGGTTAAATCTCTCTGAAGGCTGATATCAGAGCCAAAACAATAACCTTTACCTGACTACATGGCAAACTTGACTGGCAAAAAAACCCAAATGTTTACATGAATACAGCATCTTTGATGATGGTGTTGTAGATGGCAGATAATCGTGCCCCTAAAGATTCGACTGGTATGGCTTGTTTAAGAAAATTAATGGATAAATTAGTAGAACTGAGCTGAATGTTCAGTGGTTTCAGAAGAATAAATAGATAATTAAACACAAGTGATATTGCTGAGATTCAGCAAAACTTTCAGAAACAATGAATCTGATAGGTTAAGATAGCTACTCTGTCCTGCCACTCGGTTTTAGACATAGGCCAAACAAACCTGCAGAGAAGAAAAGTTCTGGACATTTTTATACATCAGTTTGAAATCATTAGTCACAAAAAAAGTTTTGCATCATTGCTAGATGTTATTATTTACAGTGTGATTTCTTGTCAATGTGAAACTTGGAGAAGATTTTTCAGAAATTACAGTGAGTTTCTCCTAATTGTGTGACAGATCAGGTGCTACCTGATGAACCTTTTTTGTCAAGTCCTTTTTTGACTCTGACATCTTTGGGCAAAATTTTCAGCCATATTTTGCTTTAGTGGCGCATTTTTTTCTCTTTCAACAACTTTACCATGTTTTCCATGAAACACCTCAGAGTTTCTTCTTTTTCTTGTTTAAAAACATCAGGACAAGCCCATCATCTCCTGATCTCAGCTTCATTTCTTTCACAGTGGGTTTTTTAAGGACAAATTCTTTTGCAAAAAAGCAACACAGTGCTAGTTAACACAGTGGTGAATATAACTTTGTGTGAATTGGTTATTTTTGTGTTCTTTAAAAAGTTCTTCATCATTTCAGTGTGTAGTTTAAAACTGTTTTGTTGGAATAAATTGGCTATAGTAACGTTATTCTTTGCACAAGTGTTGCACGATTTTTGACTTTTCAAACCAAACATTAGAAAGTAACTACAATAGAAAGACTGCATTTGAGGTCTACACATATTACTGACAGTTACATATCTCTGACATTGTTGTATTGAGTAAGTGTGTTACTTTGACTGTAGTATTATCTTCAGCCTGAAAGGGAATCGATGAGATATAGTACCAGTAGAAATCCAAGATTTCTGAAGCTTTTGTACCTACCATGTGTGGGCACTGTAAAGTTTCCATAACACAAGCTCATGCTCATTTTGAATTCGTTATTTCATTAAGTATGACTTCTATTTTCTACATAGGCACATCAAAACATAAAAACCCTTCTGAAACCTTCCGGTTGCAGCTTTTTCTGATACTAGTTTAGAGATGAACTGGAAAACCTAGTGTTGCTAGCAACAGCTCTGGTCACTTGCATATGTTACATCGTAGGTTCTACATAGATTCAACTAAAAAATATAAATTAAACTTAATGTTGCATCAGACTTGTTTAAAGTCCTCCACAACTAGCAAACTGACTTTGTCACATAAAATAGATGGAATGCTCCATCGAGGTTGTCAGGCTAGGAAGCGGAGTTGTTGTCTATCTCTCTAGCAGTGTGCTTGCAGGGGTTTTCAGTAAGTTTGGTCCACCTACAGAGAGGGGTGGGCCTGATAAGTTGTGTAGAATTAATGGTATGATAAAATGTCAAAGTGAAACATGGTGAGCCAAAAAAAAATGGTCTGAAACCTTCAGAAAGAAAGATGTAAAATGTTCCCAAGCTTGACGGAAATGTGTAAAAACATGATTTAACGAGGATAACAGATGAAGAGAGAGGGGAAGATAGTAAGGGGTGACAGAAAGGTCAGCGATAAGCCAAGGTTTAAACTAACAGGGATTAATAACTCTGATGGAGATCTGTCTGTTTGACATCGTTTTAGCAACCTCACCTCAGTACCTCCCTAACAATGCTTCAATGTGATTGCTTCCTGCTAACTCTAAATAGCATTGAGACGTTTACCTGCAAGCTTTTAGAGCTCTGTACAGCACATATCTTGTCCTCCGCTAACACGAGGACAAGTAACCTATCAGGCCACATTTGATGAAACTTGATGAAGATTTGAATACCAATGAACCCTTGACGTTTGCTGCATATAGGCATTGCCCTTAACCAATGAGTTTTAGTGTATAGTGCTACACAGAAATGTGTTAAAGATAAGCTCATTAAATCTACAAATGGTTGAATTAGAAATGTAATTAGAAAACCTAAATTCATGCCAGTCATCAGACAACATGATAAATGTACAAAGTCTGACAATAAATAAGACAGAGATTTTTTTAGCCCCAATAGTGGATCATTGTCACATGGAAGAGCTTCAAAACCTCTGTAAGACTGACACTTACAGCTTGTATGTCTTCAAATTAAACAAAAAACCCCTAAAACAGAAAACAGAAGACAATAGCTTCAAAGGGCTGCATTTGTGTGTTATGTGTGTAGGTGGCAAGCAACGGTAGCTATACCCGAGGGAACGGCAGGCCCTCCGGGTGCAGGAACAGCTGGCCACTAAACCCAATCAGGAACAGAAAGATGAGGAGACAGCCATTAGCAAAAATGACAATTTCTAGAAATATGCAGGCTTGTCATACCACATAGAGGTAGACAACACAGATATCATTCTTTGTTAACCCCTAAAAGTGTAGGATAAAATTATCAGCTACTACAAATCTGCTTACGTGGACTGATATTTATATAGTACCTTTTATACTGAATTGTCTTTTTGCCTATTCTATAGACACACACACACAAACACACACATCTTATTATGCACTGGGAGCAATTTGGGGGTTTAATATCTTGGCCAAGGACACTTCAACACCAGTGTTAATTTTGACTAAAAATTTTTGATTTAGTTGTAGTTCTAATCTAAGCATCTAATTTATTTTGGTCCACCAAATATGATTAGATTATAGTGGAGTAAATCTAAAGTGGATTCAGATGACTAAAATATAAAGTAAAAAAAAAAATATTTTTTTGCTGGTCGAAGTTGCTCTTTCATTTTTAATTGTTGACGAAATAAATTTTATCATAGTTTTCTTTCTTCATTCGTTTGTTTTTATTGACTTGTTTTGATCAGAAAAAAAATGGTTGTCAATCGCAATTATTGGTCAGTGAAATTAACACTTCAACACAGGGACTGGGTGTGACGGAGCGAGCTCCTGAGCCACACTTTTTCATAATTTAAGACTACTGAAAACCTCACACAGGATAAAAGACATCGACAGTGATGACACTGATGATTTTTAATATGCATGTGACCATAGATAGTTGATACTTCCCTGGTCTTTTAACACCACAAGGTCATGTCTTAGAATTGTACCTATTAGAAGGAGGTGTTTATGGCTAGGCTTAAGCTAAGCTCCAGGTCCTGTATCTGTGCTAGAGACACAAAGATGAAACTGATTTAGGGAAAAGGCCATCCGTCCACCCATCCATTTGCTTCCACTTGATGGTGGAATTGAACTCAGGACCTTCTTGCTATGAGGCAGCAGTTCTAACCACCATCAAAATCTTCAAAGTATCTTCGGATAATTATTTTTGTGACTCCACAAAGCCCAAAAATCATGATTCATTTCAAGATTTTGCATTTCATTTATCTTTTCTGCCAACCAAATTATGATTTATATAAACACAACACATATCTATCAGGATGTGATGAAAAATATAACATGCTGTTATGAGAAATATGTTTGTGTGATTCTGGGTGTGATTTTTGTGCTCAATAGCAGTGTGTGATTGAAGAAGTGGCTCATGCTTTTTGCGTGTTGGGCCTTTATGCTGGCTCAAGAACCGCTTCATGGGGGGAAAAAAATCAGCACCAACAAAAAGAAAAGCAGCATTGAAATTGGTTTTAAAGTCTGGTTTATTATTTCCGACATTTAGTTTTGTCTGTTAACCTAAATTAGCCAATCACAACCCAAACCTAAATGTGAATGCATCACTCTTTTTGGCACAGATGAGTTAATCTATTGGACTGGGAAGCTGCAAGAGATAGCAGAAAGCTGCTTAAGGCATTTCAGCAGCAATTATATGGACATTTACCATGTCTAAGCATATGATAATACCACCAAAGCAGCACTGGTGTATAGTGTTTCTTCACTGCATCTACCATTACAATTACATTGTGTGTTATTGCATTATCTGTTGTTTGTTGATGTGAATAAAGTGGGATGAGACGTTGCTCTGTGACTACCAACACTACCTGTTAAATTGCTTGAGAGTATCAATAAAACTGAAGTGACTCAAATTTTATTGTATTCGGTAGTATGGGATAATAGCTTTACTGGTGAGCTGGGGATTTTCTCAACAACAACAACAAGCACCTCAATTCATTCTGCTCCATTCTTTGGCATGATTGTGCGAGGGATCCACGAGGGAATACAGGGTTCCTCTTTCATATACTTCTCAATATTTCAGACTAACGTCCATATGCCTCCGTTTAACAAGATCTTCCCTCTCGCTTTGATCAGGAAAGAAGGGGGTGGGAGGGGATTGATGTGATTAAATATGCATTAAGGCATGGCTGAATTTGGGAAAAGTGCAACTGAGTTTTGTTTGGTTTTTTTCACCACGAAAGAGTTTAATGTCTTCTTTGGAAAGTTTAATAATCACTTTCTTCACAGTCTTTGGACTACTAAACCGTTAAGTGGTACATTTATACTTTCATCTGACCCTGTTGTGCTTAGAGTCACTTTACTGGGATACACACAGGTATCAAGATGAGAGAAAATATTTAAACACAACTTTGATAACTGAACTTTATAACATGAATATTATTGAAGACCTGTCTAGTGTTAAGGTTAGATGAAAGGTTAATGTTCAGTTGTTTTTTATATATATACAGTTTCCACCTGTTTGGAGCACACAAATGCTTGTGACTAAAATATAACCCTGGGTTGGTCACTGCTCACTAGGTAGAAATGTTGTAGCACCTGGAAATCTTATCATTCTGCTTCAGAAGTTCGCTCTAAGGTGTGTCAGTGCACTCTGAAATCACTGGGTGTGATGTGGTTATAGGCACGTCAGGTGACAAGAAGTTTTGGTACAACTAGTTGTATATGTTAAAGTCCTAACATCTGAAACAACTCGCTGTTAGATTCCTCAGAGCTGCAGAACTGTATCATTGTATCTCCAACGAGCTTCACGTAGAGGAAGCTATCCCAACACAATCAGAGCTCTTCCCAATGCTTTATGTTGGGAACCACATGTGGAGATTCCAAAACAATGGCAGTTTTAAACATTACTACAGTTTAATAGGACTGTTTGATCAACAACAACACTGCTACAGCCACTAGTTTTAAAGTCTACTAGTTGAGAGTTGCGGCTGTTTACTGGAAACCATTCCAGTTGATGACTTATGTGTTCAATTCAATTTCATTTATACAAAAATAAATAAATGAATAAAAATAAATGGTTAAGTATTCCCAGCTTGGTTTATCCATGTAAACAGATTTATATCCGTGACCCTGGTGCCATTCACTGTAAAATGCTGTATATAGGTATGATAGCACTGTAGATTACATATCACATACACATACTGTCACAGTTACTGTCAAACAAAAAAGAGATTGTAAATCAAACATTAAAGATATCCGAGCATATGAAATACAAGACAGGAAAATAAATTATATACATAAAAATAATTAGCACCACCTAAAACCTAATGCATCTGTGATAATAATTTAGTGATATAACAGTGAACACTATGTGACACTGATAGAAGGTATTCTGGTAACCAATATTTACAAAAGTGAATTTATTTATTGCTGGATCAGAGGATGTGAAACCTTCAGTCCAACATACGGCAAGAAATTTAAATTTCCAAGTGCTCTGCTACCTATTTCCATTTACAAAGTCCCCATCTTACCACCAACTCTGAATCATCCCAGCATGTACAAATGTACAAATTGTTTTTTTTTTTGTTTTTTTTATGTAATCTGCATTTATCGTTGATGAAATGATGTCTTTGCCTTTAAAGTTGCAGACATTCTTAATGTCACTTTTACCCACTCCTCTAAAATGCACTCCACTTTAACTCATGCCGAATTGTAGTCTTTTGTCTCTTTTCAGACATTATTTAAATTGAGTAAGGGCCATTAAAAGAAAAAGCACCAATCAGCCTTTACAGTCGTTCGTCTTTATCAAACACAAGGGAGCTCAAACAAAAACCTACTCAGGTTGTAAATGGTTGAAATGTCAATTAGAAAAAAAAAGTCATCATTAGGTTTATTACTCAAATTAACAGTTCCTCTCAACCATTTAAATCATTGTTGGTGCTCGCCGTTAAAAGGGAGCCGATTTTTTTCTTTTCTTTCAGTCTTAGTAGTCAGACACATCTCCCTTTGGACTCTGACGGAGTGATTTTGGAGGTATTATATTCATGAGGGGTTCCAGTAATTGGATTAAATTGGTTCCAGAATGTAGCAATTTATATTATAATATCCCATTACTTCTAATACTGTTCTTAATTAATTAGCCTGATTTTTTTTCTTGGTCCGTGTTCCTGATAAGTTAAGTTGGCTCAGGAGGAGATCTGTCCCTCTGTGACGTCTCGTGGCACTACATCAGTCACACACACCTGGACACAGCACGCGAGGTGGAGGAAAATCCTGCCGAGAGAATGACTTTCATCTTCGCTGAAATGGAGGAAGTGGATTTGGATGGAGATTTGGATCCATGTACACACCTGGGACAGTGTGTCCACTGATTTAGGAAACATTTTGTACAATTTGCGCTGTGTGTGTGTGTGTGTGTGTGTAGGTGCCTAGGTGTGTGTGTGTGTTTCCAGCAAGCCCCAACTGAGCAAAGTTCAATATCATCACCTGCCACTCTCACAGCCTTTGTCTGATTTAGCTTTAATATGAGAAAGTAATTCTCCTTTGAATATAACAAATTAATATCATTTTCAAACAATTTCCATATGCAAATATGATTTAATCAAGTAAATGAAACTCAAACTCAAATGCAGTGCCTGAGGGCTAAAAGTGAGCTGTGTGTGGGCGGGTATGAGAAAGAAGGAGATTGTGTGTGTGTGTATGTGTGTGTGTGTGTGTGTGTGTGTGTGTGTGTGTGTGTAAAGTTAATCTAAAGTTTCAGGGCACCATGCTCAGGCACAATGCTTGAAGCTGTGTATGGCAAAGCAGTAAACAAACTTCTAAATCACCTGCTTAAATAAAGTGCATGATTTGTGCACAGCATAATTTCTTGATAATGTCAACGCCTGATGATTCGTGCTCCATTTGGCCGTTGAGCCTTTATAGTGTGCTGCCACAAACCCGCAAACACCCTCACTATTTGATAGATTGCAGCAGTGTCAACAAGAAGAAGAGAAGGGCAAAAAAACAAGAGGCAACAGGCTTCTGTGTTTAATAAAACTTGCACTGTAGCACGATTTATCTCAGATTAATATAATGTGCTGGGTTAGACTAACCTGACCTTTGGCCTCCTTATTTGTGGTATCTTGAATTTTTCAGTGATTTACGTTTATTCACTCTGTCTCTTTTACAACTGCTATATGTGTCCAAGCTCCATCTCTTCCATAGACAGTATAAAAGATGGACATAGCTACCATTACATCATCCACTGGTTTGTCAGGTCTCGTTATGGAGCCTGCAGATTAGTGTCTTTGTTGTCGCCATCTTCGAGTCCCATAACACTTGCACTCCCATTGAAGCCTATGGGAAAACACCTTTCTGCCCTAATCTATGTAAAAAAAAAAATTACAGATGGATATTGGTTCAGTCACTCTATAAAAAAAATTAAGCCTATATTGTAATTTTGGTGATTCTAATTGTCAGAAGGGAGGATAATGCAGGATATAATCATTAGCTAATGGCTTGTGATTTACAAGTCATTAGCCAATAAGGGTCTGGTTTCACAGTTGCTTATTACAACATGGCAAGGGCAAAAATGCCTATCAAAATAGGACTTCATTAACCAATGAGTGGCATCACAGCAGCTAAATGCACCTCTTATACCGTCTATGGTCTCCACTAGACACCACTTGGACAAATCATGTGCAGCACTGTAATTAATAATTACTTGATATGTTCATGATTACATTTGCTAATTTAATTTACACATCTAGGGAGTGCTGGTGTCCTAGGTCACAGGTCATTGATCAATTTTGTTGATTGGACACTTGGGTGGAACCAGCCAACTCAACTCATATTTTTTTCCCCAAGTCCCCCATGTTAAAGTGGCTTTTAATATGGGACCGCATTCCCCTAGAGTCAGGTTTGAGTCTGGTGGTCACTCTCTTTAAGCTGTGTTTTTTTCTCCATCAGAGAAAAATCTTTTCTTTATAATCTCTAAGCTGGGCGAGCTGTATGCTCGCTTGGCAAGGGAACCTTGTGAAATCTCATTCATAGTGCATATTGTGTTTGATCTACTCACATATTGCCTCCTTTTTAGTTATTACCTCGTAAGTCCAGTTTCAGGTAGGGTCTGTCAGGATTCACACAGGCTGTGTGTTTTCCTCTACAGGTGGTTTGGTGGGCAGTTTCTGCCTGGTTCCTGGCCTTTGGTTGAGCTGCTCTCCGCACACTTGATAATCAACATTTCAGTGAAGGCTGCGTATTTAAGACCAGCTGTGACTGAGATTCTCAGCCAGTTCATTCTAGTCACTTCTGTGGTAAAACTGGCTTTCGTTTTGTTTCCTGCATTTTTTTTCCTTACTTCTCAGTGATTTCTGTTTCCCATATCCTATTTGGCTCCTGGCTCTGCACAACCAGCAAATTCACCTGTTCTAATTGCTTACCTGGTCCCCTGGATTAAACTCTTCTTGTCCTCACAGCCAGCTGCCTCACTCTGGTAAATACTTCGCTTTGGATACCAGCCTGTCTGCCCACTCTCCATCGCAACCCCCTAGTTTCCTCTGGCTTACAGCCTGCCCACTGACAGTCCTCTCCCTCTCAAGTACTCGTCCCTAGACCTCAAGTAAGAGATTCATACCACACACGCCAGTCCTCCCAGCTCCCTGCCATCCACTCTCACTAATAGTCTCTCTACATTTCCACAGGCCCTGCCTGATCACCTGCCTAGCAATAGCTCCTGCTCAGTGCTTCTTTGTTTGGCACAGTTTTTTTCTTAGGAGAAACTAGTTCAACTGAAAGGTTTTTAATGTGCTGATAAAAGTCATAAAGACCCATCAGTGTTGCTTCACACATTTGGAAATTGGATTTTACAGCATGCACTGTGCACATGTCTCAGAGTCAGTCTTCAATAAGAGGTTTACATCCTTTGATCTGATCCCACCTCACGGCCTGCAGCAATGGACCCAGACACAGTCCCATTTTTTAAAAGAGCTTGTCATACCTTACTATGAATTATTTGGCGCTATTCTTGGGACTGTGCTATCGCTCTTTCCACCGGATACAGCAGTGTGAGGCATGCAGGCCATAAGGCGTCAAAGCCAGGCACCTGCTTTCACAGCTCATGTAGCACATTTTGCAATTTTGATTTTGTCTTGATTCACCATGGTGTGGTAACAGTGAGATGAAAACAGCACCCTGATAGCAGGTGGTGACATAACCTAAGCTGAAAGTAAAAGTGCAGAGCTACTAACCTCCAAAGGCAAGGTCTGTTTTATGTATATTGTGCCAAATCACCACAGAAGTTGGCTTAAGGTGCTTCATATTGTAAGGTTTATATTATAAAGACATTACTATAATAAAGAGAAAACCCAACAATCGGTGACAGTGGAGAGGAAAAACATCATCCTAATGGGAAGAAACCTTTGACAGAAGCATGGCTAGGGAGGGGCAGCCAGTAGGGTGTAGTGTGCCCATACGCCGCAACTTTGTTGGTCTGTGGATGTATAACTCTGAATTCAATGAAGTGCGTAAAGAAAATATCTTTTGACTATGAACTTCATCACCTGTGTTTTTATATCACGAAGAAAACAAGCTACCATATTAGTGATAAGTTCAAATGACCAACAGCACTGAATGTATTTTACGTTAATTAACTTTAAAACACATTTATATAGGAATCTTGTGAATTTTGATGTATGGATTTTGTGAATATATTTAACCGTCTATTCTATCTTTGACTTCTACATAGGCAAATATATATCATCATAAAGCGCTATACAAAAGAACCTTTTTTAAATTTTGGAACTTCTTATTTATTTTCATATAAATACAAAAATCATTTCTAATTTGTTTGTCAGTTCTACATTAAACAAACTCATGTAAACTTTGTTAACATTGAACTAAATAAAGATTCTGTAAATGGACTGATTCTTGTATAGCGCTTTTCCACTCTCCCAGAGCACTCAAAGTGCTTTATACAACATGCCACATTCACACAGGCAATTTTTTCAATGCTTGTTAGCGCTTTCTTACTAAAATTTACACAACACACATTCATACTGCGTGAATCTCGGTGATCTTAGAAGAATCCTTTAATTGTCACACAAGGGGAAATTTGGGAACTCAAGGTTAAAGTTGAGTTTTCTGAAAATTTTGTGAATGTGATAACTTGAGAATAGGTGACGTATGTTTTAACACCAAGATGAATTTACAAGGAGACTCTTACAAGGAGATTTCTAAGTGTGTTTGCTAATGCTGAAAATGAAATAAGAGGTAAATCCAACATTGTGTGCTTAACTAAAACAGTAAACTGATGTTAACATCAGTCTGAGTGTCTGTTTTGTACCATGTGAACAATTGTTACGCAGGTCTCTTGAACTAAAGTGTCCTTTCACACTGCTTATTCATATCTTCTGGCCAATGAAAGAACTTGCTGAATAAAACCAATTTGGACAAAGACAGAATCAAAGTCATCCATGACATGTATACTGCTTGTAGCTTTCCCACCAAGGTCCCATGTACAACGGGCCATCTTTACTTGCCTTCAAAAGGTGGAGAACAGATCTGAATATTTACTTTAACAGTATCGTGTTAAAGGTGCAGAGCTACTTTTTCTTCTTAAAGACAGAATGCTTGTAAGAGTATAGCAGGTGTATAGCAGCCTTGCCAGGTGTATCTCGAGGTCCTTATGTGAAGTTCCTATTGAATAATAGCAATTTTAATAATAACTTGAACAGAAAAAGAGAAAATGATTTAAAAACAACAAAAATCAGCAGCACGCCCACTGGCCACCTAACTAAAGAGGACGACAAGCAGGAAACAAAAAAGGTAGCACCTCAGCCATGCAGGACCGCATGAACTGCGTTGCCTAGGAGAAGCTTATCTATTGTCACGCCGATGAGCAGCAGGAATGTAATTCGACATTACATGAGGTCGGACACTGGCGGCTTACTGGTGTGACATATCCGTGACATGCTTGGAATTAACATGCAATGGTGTCAATTAAAAGCATGAAATGCACTTAGGGGGGAAGCTGGAATGTTTTCCCTGCTCCGGAAACAGCCTGACAAAGTGGGCAAGGACACATGACAGCTCTCTATCACACTGTTTACATGAAGTGTGTGCAGAAGTGACAATTAGCAATTCTTAAGCAATTCACACACTGTATGATGTCCACTTGAAATGGAACTGAAATAAAGTTGTAAAGAAAAAAAAATGCTCCAACGGCCTTAAACAAAACAAAACATTAAAAAAAAAAACAGCTGCACCTTCAGTTTGATTACAGCCACCCACTAGTGTCCTGCCAGGAGTGGTAACACTTTGAAGTACAAGACAGGAGCGTGCACATTCGGTCAGCCTTCCTTCTCACTAGCATTTCAGTGGCACCACATGGCACGGATTTGCTCTTTCATCACACTAAACAGCAGTGATATTCTATCCCCCCCCCCCCCCCCCCCCCCCTTTTTA
>VUQR01012097.1:17263-28848 GCA_015108515.1 Hemichromis elongatus
CGGGGAATTCCTTCCCCCCCCCCCCCCCACATCCCCTTGTTGTTGTCTCGCTGCGTATCAGCTCACAACCGGGACTCGGATGAGTGTGGAATTGTGTCTCTGTTTGATGTGCTGAAAAGAAGAAAGAAAGAAAAGTAGTTCAAGGGATGGATAATGACGGACGGACAAGGAGGTGACATGTTTGCATGGGAAGGAGCGCAAGAGAGGATGTGAGGTGGTGCGTGCGCGCGCGTGCTTGTGTGTGTGAGTGTGTTCTCACCCCCTACGCTATGCACCGTCTCAACTTCTGCAGCTCATCGTCGGTGGTGTAATAACAATATCACTCATCTCATATCCTCGGCTTACTTTGCCTCCCCCCGCCGCCGCCGCCCCCTCGCTCCACATTTATCATATTCATTTGATATTCAGAAATAAATGTAGCAGAAAGAGAATAATGCACCTCCTGTACGCGCCGTTCATTACAGATACATTTACATGGGGGTTTGCCTTCATGGTTTCAAATGGAGCACTGTTCACTGGTGTTCCTCACATTTGTTGAGACGGGGTTGTGGTGGGGGGGGTGGGGGTGCTCTCTTCACATTAGCACTATCAGTGAGCGGTGATAAATGGGTCGATCTATCCATCTCTGCTGTCACATTCATAAAAGAAATTTGGCCTTCGTCAAGGGAACCAAGAGCAGAGCTGTAATATCTGCAACACGTATCCATCAAGTCTAACTTGAGACGTATCGAAAACACTATAGCGAATATACCTGAGTGAATAATATTTCATTCATGATAATGCAGCAAATACCTGCTGGAAAAAAAGAAAAAGAGAGAGAAAAATATATCTGCATTTCTTCCTGTCTCAGCTGCAGAGGACCGCAGAGGAGGCGGGCTACTGATCATATTCAATCTGGAGGCGATCATGTAAATAGCCCTCCATCTTGGGAAGGCGATATGCAAAGCAGCCCGTCTCCCCTGTGTCAGGATCAGATTAATGGAAACCTAAAAGTGGGAATTACGGCCCTTATCCGGCGCTGCGTTCTGGGGAGGGGCCGGGATACGGGCCCTGGGGGGATCTGCCTGGTTCAAAGCCCATTCCTCTGGTTAAGGAACTCGCTAAGATCCATGCACCGAGGTGAAGGGTAATTTCCTTTGATATTCAGCAATGTATTACTGTATGTAGTGTGCACGCTGCATGCCCCACTGGCTCTGAGTGCATCTGTGTAACATGCAAATGTATGCAAGGAAAAACAGCCACAGAAAGAAGCTGCGGCAGTAAACAGCATTCTAAAGAGTGGACGCAGCACCGTGTGGTACATGATATTACGCTAAAACTGACCCATCTGTGCCAAGACTCTTAGCCTTGCCAGGCAAAGTGTAATCACCCTCTAATTTATGGCTGTATCACTGTTGGTTTGAGCACAGACCCAAGCCACAGTTACATCCAATTCATCGGGGATTTGATGGCAGTTAGCATGTTAGCCTTGGCCCACTTAAAAGTGCAGCAAAAACAGGAGCAGTGAAAGCATTCATTAGCAAAAATGTTCAAACCTCGAGAGCAACAAAACCTCTCACAAAATCCTCTCACACAAATCTTAACTGATAACCACAGTGGAAACCCACCAGCAGAGAGTTTGAGCCCCAAACTCTGGTTTATTTGACTAGTGTTATTGCTGTATAACATGCTAGAGCATGATCTCTAAAATGGCCTGGCCCACTTACAAAGTGCAGTTCAGCTATCTCCAGTGCGGCTGGCAGACCCAACCACACAACTCCAGTGCCTGGTCGACAAAAGCTTTCTCTGTAAAGCAGTGTGAAAATTACTGTGAAGTAAATAACAAACCTATAAGGCCTCTGTGTTCTGTTTGTATGTTACAGAGTGTGTGAGAGCAAAAAGAGTTGAGATGCTGAGACAATCTGAAGCTCACATTGCAGGCCCGAATGAGTAAATGTGAGTTAAAGGTGCAGTTGTTCATGCCTGGTGTGAGTACAGCCTAAATTGGTAGCTTTACATTAAACTGCACTTTTTTTAAGTTAGAGTGGAAGTGGAAGTATTTTAAACTTGCATTATTCCTAAGAGCCACCAGGGGGCAATTCCCTTGATGCCACAGATTTCCACGGCATAGAAAGATAAATAAACTATACATTATCTGTGCTATTTGCTATGAGGTGCATTTAACGTCAAATTAAAGCTCCCTTATGCGAGTTTGCATGCGTGTGTACGTGTGTGAGGAGAGAGAGTGTGAGATCCACAAAAATAATGTAGAAGGGGTATTGGAATAACCGATATCAAAGGCCAACTCTTCATCTGGCTTGATCCTCGGGGTTGCAGGCTTTGTGCGCTCTGTGTGGATATGACAACAAGCCCAAATCTATTACCTGGAGCCCGGCGTGTCTATCTTATCGAGGCTGCCCACGGTGTGAGACTCTGCAATATGCGCCGCCATCTGACTTGCAGGTGCTCACTGAGGATGGGTAATATGGAATCAAACCGCTCGCACACACTCACGTAGACATATACACAAACAAAGCTCACGAACACACTTCATACTCCGGTAAACTCCAAAGGCTTATGTAGAATAACAAAAGGAAAGGCAGCAGTTGGATTTCATTAGAGTTTGGATGAAGTATTACAAGAGGCTATTCAAACAACTCCTACGATGGCATGTCTGCACACAAACACACACACACTGTCTCCTGCCACCTCCCTCATGCTGTCTGTCTTCAGTTTCCTCCACCCTCTTTTCTTCCATCAGTCTCTTTACTCTTTACCGGGATCCAGTTGAGTGTTTGGCACTCCTCCAGCTCATCCTCCCCTTTTCTTTTCAGCTCGCTTAAATTTGAATATTACCCACTTCAGAGGAGACCAGCACAAATACACATACTGCGCATTCATATATACATAAACAATCTGACCGGCTCATAAGTCCTCTTCAATCCACACTTTGGTTGCACATCTGCTCATTCTATATTGTGAGGAATTTATCAGCCAAGGCCAAGTGATGCTTCAAGATGCCTGCATATATTTCTCTTGCATTCTCCACGATAGTCATCTTTACATAGGTGTGCTTTTCCCCAGTATAAACACTTAAACTGTGTGTCGGCACACCTGTGTGTCTGTGTGTGTGTGTGTTTGTGAGTGAGACTGTGAGTGTAATGCAGTCAGAGCATCTGGCTCCTCTCTGCTCCACGACATTAGCGCAGACAAGAGAATCAGTGGACTATTGAATGCAATTACAGCGTGTGGGCCAGACAATAAAGATTGATAGTGCTTTCGCCTTTTATCACACACCAAACACAGCAGAGGTTAAAGCCTGCGAGCCTTGAGCTGCCAGCATTCTAATAATGATTGAAAATATGCGACCATTGAATTGGGAGGCATATTTCTATGAAAAAAAAGGAATGCCTAAAAAAGAAGAGAGGGGGGTTTTTTTGTTTGTTTGTTTGTCTGTTTGCGGTTATGAGATGATTGGCTGATTTAAGATCAACCGGGGTGTTTTTATGTTTCTCAGATGTTTTTTAATTAAAACTCAGAAAAAACATAAGACTTCTTTTTCCGTGACAAAAGTTAAAAGAAAAATACTTTTCATCGCAATGTTTTCACTGAACAATTGAACTAAAAAATGTTAAAAAAAAACCCAAAAAACAAAACAAACAAAAAACGTGCGTGCTGGTTCACGCTGTAGTGCTGGTACCAGTAAACAGAGGCAAAATTTGGACTTGTCAAAAGAATCATCCAGTTTCAAAGTGCTTTAATTCCACAGTTGTTCACTGATAACGATGAGAAAGTGTAACTTTAGTAGTTAGCACTGTTTCACTGCAGCAGTAACTACTAAATATCTCTAACATGTAATTACATTTCCTGCAGTTTCAAAATACAAGTGTGAGAAGGAACTAAATAGTCGGACTTGTATGTTTGCTGTAGTTTTTCTTTGACTGCTCCATTTAAGGTGAACACGTTTTCCATAATGAATCCTTTCATGTGCAAACTTTACTTTCCTTGCAGTAATAAAAATACCAATTACTGTACTTCTTATTGATTAATGAGTGCAAAGTAACTGGTCAAACAACCGCATTTTGTTAAGTGAAATTGAATCATTAATGTTAAGATATTAAATGGAACCAACATTTTAATCGTATGTATACTTGTTACAGACTGCCTCTCTGCTTGCACCTCTTCGGTTTGCTCTAGTCTTTGGTTAGGATAGAGTTGGATAGGATAGAGTTTCTGTTGTTGAACACATTTTCAAGTCAGTACAAAGACGATTCGTGAGACCACAACAAGCAAAAACCTCTGTGGCTAGAAAATGTAAGACAGCGTGAATCGGTCAAAAAATGCAGTTCCTCTATTGGCCATTTGAGGCTGACAAAGACAGGTTGCTTCCTGTAAAGATTCATCTCCAATAACTGAAGTCACCGAGCTGGATCTCTCTAGATAACTTATGAAAGTATGTCAAAACATATGGTGAAATCAATAAAAGCTTTGAGTTTAACATTTGTTAAAGAAATGTAACAAGTTTCACTGAATGTCGACTGTTGTTATTAAAAGTATTTAAAGTGTATTACTGACATGACATTGATGTATTCATTATATCATTATTCTGACATCGTTAACTTGGACTCTATACACAGTCATTGTATCTACCACTTCCAAAAACTTATAAAAATAGTATCTTCCTGCTTTTTTTGCCTCCAAAGTAAAAGACACTGATAATCAACAGCCCAATCACGACCAGAGCAAGCAAAGTATACACATTCACGCTGTCTATTTTTGCCCTATATTTTATTTAATTTGCATGTTTTATAACGTGAACTGAAACTTGATGTGGTTGTGTACCCTGTCAGCCCCAAAACCTGTTTACATGTGTCGAAGTCGTTCCTCAGTGGCACCGAGGTTGATGCGTTTCATGGCAAGCGCGTCATTTATCCTGACGTATCGACGCCGATTCTTTTCATCCAGGTGTTCACAAGACAAAAATGTGGCCGGGAACAAGGAAGATGCATTAAAATAGTTGGTTGCCAAAGACTTACAATGCATCATGATGAATGAATAATGGGTGACAGTGACCAAGGACAGATCTGAGAGAGGAACGCGGGGAAGAGCGAGGCAGAACAGAGAGAAGAAAATGACAGGAAAAGGAAAAAAAGGACAAAAGAGGATAAAGCATAAGATTTTTTTATTTTTAGTTGCAAGAATAGCAGAGGATGAGTGACAGGGTGATTGTTCTATTATGTGGCTGACTGGCCACAGCCCTCTAACATATGAACATGCATGTGTGATGGCTTTCTTCAGGCGCTGCTGTTGATTATTTTGGTTCTATTAGTGACATTCTCCTTCTGTCACTCTTCTGTTTCCTTTAGTCCGTGGCTGAGCAGAATAAATACACTTTACATTGCCGTTACACTGTTTGTTTCTTCAGTCCTCTTTGTGTTCTACAGAAAATGCTAATTAAGCCTCTTGAATGTGTCAATCTGACCATTTCTTTATTTATTATTTGGTTTTTTTTTTCTATGAATATGATATTTAAACGCACATGTGAAACTCATCACTTCTTGTTCACCGTAGGGTTTTTTAAAGGCTGCTTCATAAAGTTAAAGTGAACTAACACAATTTATTTCAAGTGTAATCTTACAGTCAAAACATCAGCAGCTACAACAGTGAGCGCTCAGCGTTTGCAGCAATTACATGATTATACATGGAGACAACAATTCCTATCTGCAAGAACAGAAAAACAGAGGGAGCTGCATGCAAACACGTTCCTTTATCCCGTTCAGTGCATGCACGCCGCTTAGCAAAAACAAGAAGACAAGCATATAGCCATGGTTTTTCAGGGAAGGGGTTTGATGAATGCATTAAATTGCCTGTAAGTTTTAGATGTGAAGATTTCTATCACACAGACATCTGATGGTTCGTGCATAAAACACAGAGTTCCCATCCCAGTAACATGGAGACAGTCTGGGATACTATGAAGATGGGAGTAGAGACTGAGACTGTGCTCTAAGTGCTTTACCAAATTCATTAGAGCACCTGTGATAAAAACAAGAAAACACGTATGTTTAAGAAATGCGTCACTTGTTTAAAATCTAAAAACAGTAACTGTAACAGTAACAGTAAGCTGTATTACTATTGTTCAGTAATACAGCTTAATCAAAAAATAATTATCAGCTTTATTCCTTTTTTCTTTTTTTTTTGTAAAACAGTACACGTGAAAAATTCATGGATAGCAACAACAAGTCTATTTTGGAATTTAAAGTATTTTGTTTAAAAAGCTTGCACATAGTGGTGGATCAACCATTACAGGAGCATAAAAAATGATTTGGGTAAGTACTGTTTTTTTTAGGGTAGCTGTGATGTATGCAAGTTCTTCAAGATGACAAACGAATTTCCCTCGGGATAAATAAAGTTCTTCTTATCTTATCTTATCTTATCTTAAGATACTCGGGATAACCTGCCTGTCAAGATCTGAGTATTAAGAACATGGACTATTTCTAAAAGCCGCACAGTTCAGGCTATTTCTTTGCTTCTCAGAAGCCATGAATCAGTTTTATTTGGTCACAGACGTAAATATATTTATCATTATTAATATATTTCAAAATTCATTCCATGTATTCACATTTTCTTGATCTAATAATTTCCTTTGCAATGAAATATGTCGAGTTATGCTTTCCAAAAATGAAACAAAGGTTCCTATATGAGATAAAATAATCTAGAAACAGCTATTATTTTGTTAATTGGACATTTAATATGCCTTATATTTGAGGATCAAAAAGAGGGATCTGCAAACACACGCAAACAGTGCACTCTTTTTTGCTCCACTTCAGCTTAACTTCATAGAATTTCACCAGCAAAGACATCAGTGAATTTTATATCATTGTTCAAAGTCTGCATACCGTAAACGTCAGTTTAGTAACTTGCGCTGGAAATAAAAAGAAGCATGAAGCCTTTGTCCTTGCTGACCAGTGATTGTAGGCTGATCCGTAAACCCAAGGATAATTTGTTTGTGTTAGGTAAACACAAACACAACGAGCAGTCGATGCCTAATCAGTCCAACCAACAGAGGTTACAGTAGACATTTTGCAACAGGACGGTCACAGCAGTGTTTTCCCCTGTTTCCTAAACATATTTGCAAATGAACCGGCGTCCTCAGATAATTCTCCAAGAGATTTCAGCAGATTAGAAGAAGCTGGGATTAGTGCGTGGTGTTATGGCATGTTTTGATATGGTGCGAACTGCGTGTGTTGATGTAAATTGTGAGCAGAAACACACGGGCGCACACTCCTAACCCGTGTTCCTTGCAGAGATACAGGAAGCGGTTGAACGAGGGTTCACAGATTGCCCGATAGCAGTCAAATCCAGACACCTATTTAAAAGGCTGATATTTTAGTAGTAAACATGTAGGATTCCTTCATTATTTGACAACTTCTCCCATCTGTGTAGTTGGGAGCTTTCTGTTAAGATGATTATCTGAAATGTCAAAAAGAATTATGCTGATAGCAGTCTGTATGAATAGGGCCTCAGCCATGCCTGATAAGGACACATGTGGACTCCGCTGCTCTTCTCACCAACACTGGATTTCCTGCACATCAAAAAAGGGCCTAATTCCACACTAATATGAATATGCCACCCGCACCACCACCTGACGGAAAGAATTATGGTCCCCGTGAACCGATCCTCGCTCTCCTTACCTCTGCCACGACAAAAATGCCACAGTAATGTCAGGGGAGATGTAACGATTTAGATTCTGATGATTGTCCCATGTCAGCCGCACATCTGTCGGCTTGGACGAGTTGATTAGAGTTGGGACATCAAAAGAGGCTCAGGTTGGAGATAAGAATGGGGAGTGTTTTGGGTTGGGGGGGGGGGTTAACGTGATTCCCGTCAGGAATTAAGGCACAGGAGGAGATTTTTCCAAAGTTCTGTCTGTCTCGCCTCCTCGCTATCTTGAAAGAGCTGGCAGTGACTCTGGCTTCTTTGCATAGGAGCCGAGATAATCTGAGGCTGTTTAGATCAATTAATGGAGAGATAGTGAGTACAGTAAGTAAACTGACGAGGGCATGCAAAAGTCAGCCGAGTGCTTACGAGCGTGTGCTCTGCATTCGAGTTCTTCTGTACCAGCAAATGTCCACGCAAGGAAACTGAGGAGTGGAATTCACAGCAGTGATGTCGTTCACAAGCTTACTCTTAAAGTGTAAGTTCCAACTTAGCAATTAAGCTGCACCCAACAATAGACGCAATAGGAAAAAACCTTCATTTACATAGAGAAAACACAGGGATCCTGAACTTTATTTTTTTTTTGCTACCAATAACAGATTTCTGGATAAACAGCTTTCTAAATAAAGTACATACATATGTCATTTCATTTTTTATTGAAAATGAGAATTCTTTATTTAAAAGTAAAGAACCTTTTGAAGATAGCAAAATAAATAAGAGCCCTAAAACAATGAGGTGGTAGCATCGTCTAAAAATATATTCAGCTGCTCCTTTACCAAATTTGATTTAGTCCTTTTCTATTCATACTATATAGTTCATGGTATTACACAGCAGCGTAAAACACTTGACAGTCAATCATTGGTGCTGAAATGTTTCGCTGAATAGATTAATTTTTAGAAAATGCTGATGGTTTATGCAAAAATCTTTAAAACTAATTTTTATTATTCTGAAATTGAGAATGTGATTTTTTTATGTGTGTGTGTGTGTTGCAGTTGTTGTTTAGGCATTGGGCTGATGAACTGAGAAAACAAGTCATTTGAAGATGTAAACTTACTGCCTCTGTTTGAGTTGTTTTTTATGTTTGAATCTGCGAGAGCTGATATCTCCAAGATGTTCATCACATACATAGGCAGCTCTGGCTTCTGATTATGAGGAACAGCCAGTCAGAAGAAATTTGGCCCAAAAGGAAGAAAAGCTATGACAAGTTGATAATCTTGATAATATACTCAAACTGTGGAAAACAGTAGATGGAGAGTATTGCAAATGTGTGCATTGAAAATAAGTCAGCCTGCTATCAGTTTGTGATTTAATGGGGTCAAGTTAGCAATTGCGTGCAATCTGTTTGTGATAATACGACAATTAAATGTGATAAATCTGCAAAAACAGCAAAATTGTTACACACATACACAGAAATTCACATTAACTGCTTACATTCTGAAGCATTTAGTAGCATTGCAGACGAGTTGTACTCTGACTGAAAGCAACGTGTTTGCAATCGGGTTGCGCCGATAAAATAGAAGTTATTTCCAAACATTTTCCAGTCTGTCTGAAAGTGACTGTAGTCAGTCTGAGATGGATCATGATTGTTTTGGAGACGGTTGACCTGAGCAGCAGCCTTGCAATTAAAAGTGGTCTCCTAGAGGTTGAAGGTTTGGACGATGGATGACCAGATAGGCCAATGCAACTACTTGCAATTTGCCACAAAATGGGGGAAAAAATGAGCGCAATTGCCGAACTCCACAAATTTTTCTATTTCCTTAAAATGTATTTTCCTAAACTGCAAAATATCTCCCTGTTTTATTAGTGCTCCTGTATTTCTGTGCATCTGTGAGCACGATTTTCTTCCCTACAGTTTCTGCCCTTTACCAATTCCCATTCCCACTTCACCTTCGGTATCTCAGTTTAACACTGCAGCCCTTAGAGGTCACAAAGACACCCTGGCGCCAGCTGTCCATCCTAAAGAGGATAGTGTGTGATAATATATGTAGGGGGAGAATGGGGGAAGGAGGTGGTGGGGGCATTAATTATACATAGGCGGTATTTTGCATAACTCCCCTCCTATTCCCCCTTCACACCACTGTCAGGTTTTAGCAGGTTCAGAACCAAGGGCTGCATCCGCTTAGTGATAACATCTCCAATAACAATTAAGGTGGAAACATGTAATTTGCCAAGGAGGAAAAAAAACTGTCAATAGGCTCTATTTCCTTTGCATACTAAACACAGAGGCTGGATCTACTACTGTGGTGGAGAGGCCTTTGGAGCTGTCATTTCAAGTTACAACCTTGATGCTTTTCCTTCTCTGACCTTTAGGTCTGAAGATATAACTTAAAAACAAGCAGGTGTTTATATGTAATGCTAACCTAAACATCTACTGACTTCCTGGTTTTAGTTAATGCCTACTTTATAAAAAATTGAAAGCATATTCTAAAATAACAAATTGTCACTAGTTTTTAACCTATTTTATCCAACAGTTCTTCTGTTATAATGAATATTAAGAAGTTAATGAAGTCTACACAATCGTCTCTCTACCTTTATTGTAAAGGCAGAGAGACGATCCGAGTTTGAGAAAAACTGAAAAACTAAAGTTGAGGCAACACAAGTAGTTCACAGGTTTATAATACACCTCCATACTTTCAAACAAAGTACAAATAAGGTTAAACACATTATTAATTAATATGTAGCAACATTATGCTCCCAAATTAACAAAGAAATGCGTTTTTGTTTGGGGTTTTTTTATCTTGCCTTTGATTCAATGACAAAAAGTCACACATCGCACATCGTGACGTGACAAATCAGTCTTACACATAATAGCCAGTACTTCACCTGTGTCGTTCATATTGTTGAGTTGTAGCATGAAGGAGAAAGGCAACACCAGAATACCTTCATTCATTCGTAGGTCATTGTCAAAGCCCTCGGCTCACTTTTCTCCGAATACTGTTGAATGCGTTTGTGTTTACATGTGGGGGCGTGTAGTGCAAGTACACATTCAGATTGTGCCATTAAAAACTCAACTAAAGGCTACTGAATGTAAAAGTCGAGTGGCCATTGCCTTTACAAAACTTTATGAATTGCAAACAGAGGCACAACTGCAGGTCTTCATTCTTAGTTGTTTTGTATTTCATTAAATATAATTGAATCTAATGATGTCTGTCTTGTATAGCTATCTCCCTTAATAGATCATGGAAGAGCAAGTCCCGATGCAGGTTTGAGTGAGTTCCTCATCTGTTATTTCTCTTTCTTCCACCCTGAAGAAAAGGCAAGGTACTACTGTATATCTTTAAGAGTTTCATCTTCCCACCACTGGGGAAACACCCTGATCCTTTTAAGCATGTATTGAGGCTGACCCCGTCCTTTCATCAAAAGTGATAAAAGCTTCCCCTTTAATTCTGATGCCACCTTCCTCCCTTAGCTTCCCACCTTCTTACCTACAGTCACTCCACGACTGCTACAGCAGAATCAAGAATGTAAATGGGGCTGGAGCCTCACAAAGCCTGGGGTGACCTATATTACAGCTAATGATGGGCCACAGTGTCGGAAGCAGAGCTAGAATGAAAGAGAATTTGAATGAAGCTGACCCACATACAAAGGCACGACCAGTCGGAAAGGCATGTTCCCTTTCCCACTAAGTAGGCCACAATGGGCTTCAGGATTATGCACAAGTTCTCCTTTTCTCAAACGGATGAAAACGGGAAAAGCGATGGGGAGCCCTTGGTAACAAGAGTCATTCTTAGACATATTGGTAACAGGTTGGAGGTAAGGTGGGAGTCTCAACTCATTAAAAAGGAATTTGTATATATATATATATATATATATATATATATATATCCTATGTTAAGAAATAGGTAAAGAACATACAAAATAATTTCATAATCCAGTGATTATGGATTCAT
>VUQR01012097.1:28868-41845 GCA_015108515.1 Hemichromis elongatus
CAGCCTTCCTAATCTGTCACTTCAGTAAACACTTCTTTGGTGGGTTGATGGTCCCAGTTACTAGCTTCCCGTTGTATTCAATTCAATATGTTGTTATAAGTGTGCAGCCTTCCTTGGTCCCTCATTCTTCATGTACAGTTATTAACACATCAAGAAGTCAACAGAAAACAACACTCAGATTTGAATCTCACAAATCAGTGGATGGCCACTTCCAGTTTTAATGTATCATCAATGGATCAGATGAATCCATAATCACTGGATTATGAAATTATTTTGTATGTTCTTTACCTATTTCTTAACATAGGATAAAGCCAGGATCAATTATATATATATATATATATATATATATATATAGGCTGCACACTTATAACAACATATTGAATTGAATACAACGGGAAGCTAGTAACTGGGACCATCAACCCACCAAAGAAGTGTTTACTGAAGTGACAGATTAGGAAGGCTGAGTGTCATTCCCTCAAAGAATTTTATACGACCTAAACTCCTTTAGCAACTAGAGGAGTCACCGGGTTTAAGTAATTTCTATCTTATGTCCATCTGGTACACAAAATCCTATATACTATGAACGAGGAGTATCAAAAATAGAGCATTAACTTATTCAAAAATACAAAGAACATTTTAAAACTATTCTGTAAATAATGCATTACATTTTTACAGAAAACAACCTTCTGCTATAAACAGAACATTTAGGCATTTGACCAATATAACAAATAAACACGGGTGTCATAGGATGGGTAAAACACCTTTGACTGTATGTATAAGTTTTATCAGTTTGAGTATAGAGGGTTCTGGGGTTTCTCCATTATGAGAAACACAGATAGGATTTTTCCTTCCTGAGCTCATGTGGCAAGTAGGTAGTAATTGGTGTGTGTGTTAATCCTGGGATAACAAGTGTTTTCCAAGGAGAGTCAATGATCATCTTACAAGGTCAGTTTAGAACCGTACACTGAATGCATAATGGAGAATGCAAAGGCTAATAGGAACATAATCACATCAAATACAGGCATAAACACACACACACACATATATTTTGCTTTCATTCCCAAAACTAAGGTGATCTTTAACTGCCATCTTCCCTGGAAGCTTTTCAATCAAACAGGGCCACCCTGCAATCTAACCAACGCTTTACCATCATCTTAGTAGGGGACTCTTTCCCTCTATCCAATGGGATTACAGTTGGGAGGTGGTGGCTGCCTCAGCGACCACGCACCATGACCCGTCCATTTTTTTACGACTTCATTATTTTCCCTCCCCGCCACGCTCGTTTTCATTTGCCAGAGCAGGGGTATAATGACTGCGCTATAAAAACGCTGCTTTAACGTTTGCATACTGTTCTCATTTGGTCCGGCCCTCAACCCTTCAGCTAGCATATGGCAGGTAATCAGGTCTGCAATCAGGGCTGCACGTTACGCAGGGCCCCGCTTTCAGCACAGGGGCCATTACCCATCTGTCTTACGACACACATTCACACGCGCACACACACACATGCAGATACACTTGTATTCGTACAAGCACGCAAACACACAAAAATGTAAGTAGGTACTTGTACACAAATTCATTCTCCACACAGATGCAAATGCTTACACACACTCCACAAGCACACAGCCTCATTCACATACACAAATGTATACCACTACCTCATCATCTCACCTCTAGAAAATTACCATATAAGAGACTCAGGCTAATGATATTTTCTATGAAATGTGCAGTAACTATAAGTCCCCTGGCTTTTCTAACCATATGTATCATTAATAGGAAAAAGACCTGTGATTCCACAGCTTTATAGCTGCATATGACAAAATGCCTTCACTAGTATGTGGAGCTTATTTAACAAAATCCTTTTGCCCCTCACCTCTACATACCCTGGAATCATCATTGCATACATAAGGTATATATATATATCTATATATCTATATCTCTATATATACATATATAGAGAGATACAGATATAGATATACATCGGCAATAGCTCAGGGATATGGTTCCATCATCAAATACAAAGTACATGCAAAGCCTATTTAAAAAAAAAAACAGGGAACCCTAATGGCATGACCCACAGTTTACTCTTAAGGTAGTTTTGGGATTTTTTTTTCAAATGTCATCTAACTTGTTTCAAATGATTGCAAAGAAAAAAACTATATGTTAAATTGTAATACAGCAGTCTAAGCTGGCCTCCCTCTCGCCTACACTCTGGGGGCTTTAAAGAAAGTTTAAAGGATTAGGTATGTATTCATGCTTGTCAGCACCTGTCATGCAAATGGAATTAACGTACTTGCCTACATACTTTGTGTGTACCTGGAGGACCACAAACTACGTTCTCTAGAAGCCAGTCAGCAAAGCCTTATCCCTGGGCAACAATCTTCCCCGGGAAGCTCAGAATTCCAGCAACACCTGTAGGATAAATAACAACTTTAATTGTTCAGCCAGTTTTGTCCTTGTGAAGAAATAATTGTATAATATGAAGAGTATAAAATTCAGATATTATTATAATTCTATTATTAATTTTATTATTATAAAAACACACTTAATGTAAAAGAGAACATCTGAACACACATTACAGCAGGCCATGTCATCCATTTCCAAAGTTCCCACACAGCTAAATAAGGACAGCTACTATTTTTTGTCAGTGTGACACTGTAATCACATTACATTTTTCAGTAGCAAAGTAATGGAAAGCATTACTGTATTAAAGTCATTACACCACAGTTACAGTTATGTTATGTTTTTACTTGCATTATAAAGTTTTTTCTTCCTGCACACTTGCATGATTCAGTTTGTGTGAAGGAGGATGATATGGTGAAGTGGAGTTGATATTTGGCATTGCTTATGTTTTTTATTACACAAAAAGACAAGCGCTCGATGACTGAGGACAGAAACAAAGTGCTGATTCTTTGCAATCATCTACACAGACGACCTGCTAACACAGAGCTAGCTAAGAATCGAGAGCCAACATGAAGTCGATTGCATGCAGACACCAACCCAGCAACCAGACCCTCAACTTCAACAGCTAACAAAAGCAATGATGACTTTCTGTTTCTGCCGAAGAATCATTATGGTGATTGCTTTAAAGTCTCTTTGTGCTGGTTTAATTTTTTTTCTTTTTAATTTGGTTAATCTTTGTGTTCATAGATAAACACTAAAAGAAAGATCATATGTGTGTCCTCATTAGTATTGGTGCGTGGGACTTTTATTGTTAACTGCTAATTTTAGGACAATGGGTTTCAGGACATTTACTAAGTAACAATAAAGTAATATAATGAGTATTGAAACAAATTACTTTCTCTGGCGAATAATTAAGTAATGTACTGCATTACTTTTAAGAGAAGTAAAGGTAATGTTACTCAAACTTTTTTTTAAGTAACATTACCTTTACTGTTCTTTGCACAACAGTACAGTATCTATAATTATCTATATATATGTATCTATAGATAGAAACCATAATACTACACTAATAAGTGTAGGAAATTTGATACAATCTGATATTATGTAACCACCCCAAAATAGATCCAGAGGCTCACTTATTGTAAACCTGTAAACCTGTAAATATCTACTTTAGTCCTTCTCAGACAATCTAAAGAATAACTTATGGATCCATTTTAGATGTTGGCCTTCTACCAGCAGAACAGAAGATATTGCAGACGACACACATATTATACCTGGCTGCGGGTTTATGTCTTAGGATGGAATAAGATGGCCTATGTGAAGCTCATGGGCTTAATGACTGGCGTGCAACTGTGCAGTCCAGAGGTCACAGTTACAAACTGTTGGGTAAAATGAAGAAGGTCTGTTTCCTTTGGCAGGCAAGGATGGAACTTTTAAAACTCCAGCCAAAGACAAAAGAGACATTTCAAGTCAGCATAAAATATTACGAATCCAGTCGCGTGGCCAGCCAAGACAAAAGATAAAACATGGTTGTCAGTAAATACAATGGTGATGACAGGACGAAACCAATCTGGCAACTTGGATGGAAACCATTACTTCTAACTGGACTGGAGCTTTGAAGATTGGAGGAATCTTGTGGTGGGAGTGAATCCCCCCCACCACCGGCTAGGCACCTCAGCAGAATCCACCAGTACTCTCTCATTTGTACAGATGTCCAGCCAAATAGTATGTTCACGTGTGTGTGTGTGTGTGTGCGTGTGTGTGTGTGTGTGTGCATGTGTGTGTATGGGGCATCTTTCCTATGCACACAAATCCACAATGTACACAGGCATTCTCTACCTCGGCTCCCATGTTTCATCCTCCCTGCTCTCCCTGTGTTGTGTTTGTTGAGCTCTCAGGCCCAAATCCATTATTACCTCCTGAAATGACAACTCATTTCCACAAATGTAATCCTTTCCCTTGCCTGCGTGAAGCTGTAAAGTAAACACAGTCTTCTCTCCAGAAAGCAGAGAGCACGGAGGGTAGGGACACGCCACTTCAAATTTGCAAAAGGGAACTCAGAATGGTGAACGGCAGACCTGTGGAGTGAAGATGATAAAGACTAAGAGCATTTGAAGGGATTTATTCCAAAGCACTGCAGCGTCTACAGATATACTATATAAAGTACATACATATAGCTTGTGGATTGGAGAATTTTCCACCTTGAAGTGTCCACTTTAACATGAATATTGATCTATTTCAGAGTCTCTGTCATGGTCCCTGGGTCTTGGACCCATGTTTTTGAAGTTGATCTCTTTGGTATTCCTTAATATGGTGAGCATTTAGTTCCTGTTAGTTTTAGTCACTGATGATTGATGATGGAGTTTGTTTTCAGTCAGAGGGTCCCTCTGCTCCCTCTGTCCTCATTCTGTCCCTCCTTCAGCCCCGTCTAAGTGGGTTTTTCCTTTCCTTCAGTGTTCCCTGTGTTAAGTTAATCTTGCTCCCTTGTGTAGCTTTGGCTTACTTCCTGCTTTATTTTGGTAGCAGTTGGTCTTTTCTGTCTAGTGTCTAATTTTACTTCCTTTGTCATTTTCTTAATTAGTTTTAGCTGTGTCTTTTTAACCCTGGTGTGTCCATTGTATTTAATTACCTCTAATGTAAATAAAGAGTCAGTCTCCCCTTCGGTCATTGTCAGTGTCTGTTTTTCTTTTCTGTTTGCCTCCCTCTGTGTTTTAGACTTCTATTAGAACATTATGGTTTATGATGGTGGACTGTGGGTGGAGTTTGGGTCCTATTTCTACCAACCTTTGACAAAATGTGGAACACATCTTGAATCTAATCCTCCCTGTGTCCAGAACAACTGGTGTGAGACTTGTCTGCCTTTCTTCTCATTTATTCAGAAAGGACCAATTATCCAAACGGACTGTATTATTCAACTTTGGGGCTGCAGAAGTATTTCTCATAGTAAATTGTCATGACACATATCCTCAATTTCACAGTTCAGACAGAAACCATCAAATGTCCCAGAGGAAAGAGGGTTTTTTCCCTTTTATTTTTCCCTACAGAAATATTGTATTTTTGGTGTTAGCAGGTCAAGGGGCACACACAAATTAAACAAATTAATAAAGAGGCCAAACAGTCTTATACTAGTACTTTGAGTCAATAAAACACACAAAAAAATAAGCTGCACAGTGAAATCGCTACACATAGAGTAGCTCTTCTGGAAAACAATAATTGCCATTACTCAAATCATTTTGTGTGAAGCATGTTGTTATGTAGGACTCGATTCGTTTAGTTTTATTGCCATTGCAATACTAACAATTCTTGAAACACTTATTAAAACAATTGCAGGCAAAGCTGTAAAAGTAAAGTAATATTGAAACACACAGAATGTGTGTTAAAAAATATATTTTAGCAAACTGTAATAGGTTTCATGCCATTTATTTTTAAGTCGTTTATTCAGAATGTTAATAATAAGGAAATAAATATACATTTTAAAAACTATAGGCTGAAGCTTTAGCTTTTTACAGAGAACCTTCTAATTGGAAACTAGATTTTTAGGACTAGATTGAACCATCACAAAGAACAAATCGATTAAGACAAAAATAAATGGATGATAAAATGATCATAAAGTATCATAAAAATATTCATATTTTCTCAATCAAAAGTATTCCACCCATTTACGCTTCTCACACAGATATACAACATTTGTCTGTTCTCTGTGTTCAGACTGTAATTGTCATGTCAAACAACCTCTGAATATGGTTTGGATGGTCAGTTTGTGCTTTGCACATTGTAATATTACGATCAACAGCATGATAAAATTTTAGGGTGTGTAGCTCATTGTATAGTTTACTGCTTGGTGCATAAAACTCTGAACTCTGTTTATATTGCCATAGAATTCTTCTTTAGCGAGTTGTTGTTTGTATGTGTTTCTTCAAGCCTCCACACGGTAGATATGTATGCAGATATTTAATAACAATACATTATGCGTAATGGTCTTAGATTTTAAAATATCATTGGTAACATGTAATATTGCTACAGTTTTGGACATGTTTGTTTTAGCATCATTGTATGAGCTTTCTAGTATACGTATATGTGATGTATGGTCATCACGGACTAAAATCAATTTTCATACACACGACTTCAAATAACTGACTTTGTTTTATTTGCCTTTTGCAAACTTTATGCAATAACTCCATGATAATTTAATAATGTCAAGCTATTCCTTTAAAACATTAACTGTATTTATAAGTTAATAATAGTAACTGATAAGCAAACAATAATGACTATTATTTGCTAAGGCAGTAATTAATACTAAACTCTGCCATCTGTTTTTTTCATTTTGGCAAAGCCACATTCAGGGCAGTAGTGTTATCATACAATTCATTTACTTTACATGTAATCCTGATGCTTGGTTCATGAGGAGCGCTGAACTATAGCTGTCTGTGAGCCACAGACATGCAGCAAGAACATGCACACTGTCGTGTGTGCCTGCGAAAAGCTTGTACTTTGTCAGCATATTTTAGTTTAACCCAATCTACTGTCAAATGCAGGAGCTTGTTAAAACTCCAACCTGATATTTTTCAGAAGACAGCAGATCCATATACTGAGGCATGTGACCCAGGAAAAAGGGTCTAGTGACATGGTCTTTATCTGCAGTAGCTATTGCAGGCCTTGCCCTGTTTGGCCGCCCCGGTGAACCTCAGTGTAGGATAGACGTGTAGGTAGCCGCACATGAACCCGTAGTTAAAGTAGCTCTACAGCTCTGCTCAGAGCAGAGCTCCATTACAAAACAGGGAGTGCTATTGGTCCAGACTCAGGACAAGACATTTAAGTTTTTCTACAGATCAGCCGGGTCTTAAAAAAAGAGCAAGGAGAATACCAGCTAGCAAACTGATTATGTTCTCTTGAATCAATAAAAAACATGTTAACATAATTAGGGATGTGAATTTAGCTAAATCCATTCCATTGTCACTATCACTTATCGATTTCTTATCAATTTTTATCAAGGGTTGGCATGCTAGTCGGTGTATGGAAATTAGCATCAACTAAATTAGCATCTGTTCCTAAAATGATGGTGATATTTGATGCAGAAAGTAACCTATTCTCTTTCCAGCGTTAACATTGCAGGATAAAAAAGAAAAAAATTACCCTGAGGGGTTCTGACAAAGAGCCCTTTATGCAAAAATCATAATAAGACTGCCCTCAAAATTACTTGGACAGGTGCAACTTGGCACCAGCACCAAAGAACACATTTTGGTATTTCTCTGAGGTGCCAGCAGCTTCTGCAAAGCTGCAGTATTTTACATTGTAGTTTCATTAACTTGTTGCTGGTGTTTTTAGAGAACAGTAAAAACAAGAGCTGTGCCTGTCACATTTCAGAACGGTAAAGGAAAAAGGCTAAATTAGACTAAATTAGAGATTTTAAGATTAAAGATAAATTGGCTTTGGCTGCCCAGACACATCCAATCAAACCTGTTCTGTATTATATAAAGAGACAATTAAAGGCAGACATGCTTATAGCTTCAACTAAAAGGCAGGCGCACACACACACACACACGCACACACACAAACTGCATCAGATAAACAAAAAAAAAAGAGAAAATCAGCCCTCCATCAGCGTGCCCACCAATCCATCCCTTACCTTCAGCCACATCATATGTGACTGGTTTAATCGCAGGCCAATCATTGCCAGGTCACAATTAATAAAAGCCACAACAGCCGCAAATAAACAAGTCCAAATTGCTGCCTTAATCGAATGATGCAAACATTGGTGAGTTACAAAAGTTCACTGCCGCCACTGACAATTTCCTAATTGTATTCACTCATTCATGGCAATTTTATTAACATGGAGCGGATGTCTTCTGCCCTTCCACTGTCACAGCACCAGGGATCTAATTTCATTATTTTCCACAAGATTTGCTTGACTACTGCCGCCATGCTAGTGGCGCACCACGGCCAGATGTTTATGCTATTTAAATGAGGAAGCAAAGCCTGTTGGGTAAACATAATTAAAGAAAGTTGAAGCTTTGTTTTTTTTTTTTAAACTTCTCTTCCTTGCCCTCTCTTTGTCTCCCTATCTCTCCTCTAAAGTCTCTCTTTCTCTCCTAACTTTTACTTCATTAGACAAATTTCAATTAACATCAGAGCCACATGTTTCTCTGAGCAGGAGAACGAGAGCTGCACGGAAAGGTGGGCATGCAGACAAGTGTAACACAGTGGACAGTGCACACACTCACAGTGTATGCACAGATGCTTTAGCCTACAATTAACATGCAAATATGCAAATTTTGTGCACAAAAACACAAACACAAGTGAGTGTTTTCTTCGCTGACCGCTTGTTAAAGCGAACCTGGTGACTGGGAATGCTCTTGAATCATTCACAACTCTATTTCTACCTGTGCACCTGATGAATCCAAACACGGTTGACCTGTGGCCACCTCTGCGGGTGTGTGTTTATTAAAATCATCACCCAGCACAGCCCAATCACACAGGCATTACTGCCCACGCCTGTTGCATGCTAAATAGGAGGAGAGACAGAGAGAGAGAGAAAGAGAGAGGGTAAATTAAATCACTCATGTCATGGTGCTAATAGGCCAGGCTTGCGCTCTGTGTAATTCCAGGCTGGAGCTACAAAAAATAAGTTGGGTTAAAAAAAAGAAATAGAGCAAGAACATTCTATTAGGGCCAATATCACAGACAGTGTGTTACAAGAGGTCATTACATGATTATGTAAACCAAGAGAGCACATTTCCATGCCGTGGTCATTTACATGTGATTATTGCATCAGAGTTATGCAGCGATTATACGGGGCTCGCCTCAGACATGCCAAGCCATATACACACAGGCTCAGGCTGTGCACACACACACACTAAATTATGTCAAGATTATGGTAGGGGCTTGATCTTGAAAATAAAAGCAAACTCACAACAGCACCTGTCTGCGGCCTCTCTGTTTAGACTGAGGATTTATCCGCTGATGTCCCATGTTGCGGCATGAATCGAGGGGCACACTGCTCATAAAAGCCTTCATTCTAACTATCATAAGCAGAAGAATTCATTTACTCTGTTTGATGGAAAACATCCTATTCGCCGCCTGCATTACTGCCCCATGTTGCTGGGGCTTCATGGCTCAAAAATGCTTTGGCGCTTCAGTCATACAAGCACTTTTTAAGTATGCAGCACGCAGCACATTCGATACCCTTTAGTGCACACGAACTGAGTAGCTGTCAAAAATACAACAGGCATCTCAAGTAATTATGCAGATTTATGCAAAACATTAACAAGAAGAATTAAAGGCACAAATGAGGTGGCTACACTTGAATTGTTAAGATTATGAATAATTACCATGAATCTTTTTGCTCTTAATATAACTTGTTTTTGATAAACAAAGCCTTAATTATCGGAATACTTTGGAGGATTCTGGTGACCTTCATTAATCTTAGACAACAAGTCTCCGGTGAGACTTGAGATGAGGCCTGTGTACATGCGTGTGCACGCACACACACACGTGCACCCACATATAGGGTAAACACGCATGCATGGCGGCGCATATGCTAACTAGCCACTTCAGCCCTGGAGCAAGCAGACAGACAGGTACACCTCCTAGTTAAGCCAAGAGAGCTCCTCACACTCCCCGGTGTGTCCCAGTATGGTAAGCCAGGAGGACAGATGCACAGACGCACACATGAAGCAGGTGACTCAGATGCTCCTTTGAGAATTGGCAGCACCAGGTCCTTCACTAATTACAATTACATCTCACTTCCCTCCCCTTTCCACTTTCCTCTAACTTTGGACATGAATATTCCAGCAGAGCCATTGTGCATTGGACACGCTGCTCAATATGTCCCATAATTAAAAGCATGATGTGCGAGATGAAAATACTAAGGGCGCCCAACTCTACTCACAGCTCGCTCTCACTGAGAGAACAGAGAGCATGAGATTTAGATTTTTTATTTTTTTTTTCAGATTGCTTTTTTTTTGTCCCAAAATATAATGCAGTTGAACAGAAGCGGTTAACCTGTCCTACAATTCTATGTTAACAAAAATGTTATTTTGCATTTTGTTCCTAAATGATTTAGAGTTATTTTACTCAAAGACTTTAAAGCAACAGGAGGAAGACAAATTTGCATACATTGCTGTGAAAAAGTGTGAAAATGCTGTGAAAATTTGCAATTATTTAAATGTCTTGCATATTTGTCATACTATATATTTTAGGGCATCAAACAAACTTTAACTTAAAACAATGATGACCTGACAAAAGACAATATACAGTTTTTAAATGATGATTTCATTTATTGGGGAATACAAAGGTTAATAAGACCTACCGGTTCCTATGTGAAAAAGTAATTGCTTCTAAAAATAATAACTGATTGTACAAACTTTTGCAGTTAAAACACTGCAATCAAGCATTTGTGATAACTGGCAGTAAGTCTTTCACATTGCTCTTCTCACTCTTTTTTGCAGAATAGTTTTAATGGATGATTTGAAAGGTCGTCCCAAAACATCTCTACCAGATTTAAATCTGTACTTTGACCAGGTCACTCGAAAACCTTTAATTTATTTTTCTTTAGCCATTCACGGTAAATGTACTGGTTCTTATATAGCGCTTTTCTATTCCGACTGAGCACTCAAAGCGCTTTATACAACTTGCTTCATTCACCTATTCACATAAGCACTTTTTTCTAGGCTCTATGTAAGTGCATTTATCTACCATTCCCACTCAGATGGATGCATCAGAGAGCAACTTGGGGTTAGTATCTTGCCCAAGGATATTGGGCATGTAGACCGGAGCAGACAAGGATCAAACCACCAACCTTCCCATTAGTAGGTGACCCGCTCTACCACCTGGGCTACAACCACCCCAAGCAAAGGTGGTGGACTTGCTTACTGTGTTTCAGATAATTGCCCTGGTGGGTAACCCAAATGTGTCTGACCTTCAGGGAACACATTCTGATTCAATCATTTCTAGTAAATAGCAGAGTTCATGGTATAATAAGTCGTCCAGGCCCTGAAGCAGCACAGCAGCTCCAGACAATTACACTACCGACACCATGTTGAAATGCTGCGTTAGTTTTATGCCAGATGTAACAGGATGCAAACTTTCCAAAAGTTAAACTTTTAGAAGGTTTGTGCGCAAAACTACTCCACGGCTTTCCCCTGACATGTGAACAAGATCCCGAAACGCTTAGATTTGTCTACTCAGGGCAGCAACCCATTCCTGAACAGGGTGCACTCCATCATTTTCTGACCCAGAACCATTTACTGAAATTTGCAGGTGCTAATTTTCATTTCAACCCCTTCACACACTGCTGCAAACTGCAGGCCACCACCCAACAAAGCCACCAGATCCACAGCATCTGGGGGGAAAACAAAGATATCTTGAGGACAGAAACGTGGAAACCTACAGCTACTTGGCTATGCCTTGAAATTTTTCAACCCCACTTGGCTACACTTAGAACAAGTGACAAAGGCTCTCTTTGCTTCTGGTATCATGACCTAGCTGTCATGGTGGGAATCACCACTACCCTCTTGAAGCCTCTGTGCTGTAAAATTCTCCCAGAAGTAGGAATAGAAGATCTTAGACCGGGGCCTCTGCTTGATGCTCCCATTATATCATAATATATTGGGCTTGTAAGGCCTGTCCAGCATCCTCACTGACCACCTGATCCAACTCACCACCAGGTGATAATCAATTAACAGCACAACTCCTATCTTTAATATGCATCCACTGGTAACAACAATTTCACTGGGCAATGCTGAAAAGGTAGCGAAATTGAGTTCCTCAGAAAGGTTCTTGGTCCCTCTCGGAAAGTTCGTGACCAGGAAGCAAGAAGAGAGAGGTGATATAAGCCTAAAGATTAAAGGCGTTTGAGTGCTAATAATCAAAAAAGATACGTAGGGTATCTTGATTAGCAAAGTCAGATAAATGCTAGATTTTAGCAAGCAGCATCATCCTGGTTCAGCTCTATCAAATTCCCAAACCACTGAAACTAAACATGTTACGTCACCGACAGTAGGACTGTTCGATATAACGATATATATCGGATGACGATAGAAAAACGTCTATCGTTTCATATTTCGCTATCATTTGTTTCGTAGTGTCGCAAAATAAACTGTTTACGGCAATGTTTTCTCATCGTTTTGGTCACTGTAGAATTTCTTAAAGTTCTCGCTTTCTCTTATATTTAAAATAACCACACTAGGCACGGACAAGTGACTGTTTTTAAGCGTTATCGCTGACAGCAACAACGACGGTAAAAACATCGCGTAGCTCCGCCGTCCGCTTGTTTACTTTCCACATAAACCTTTCACAATAAAGCAAAAGACCCTGTTGAGACTTTTCAAAATAAATGGAATCACGTGAAGAGTGGTTACGGACGAGAAGCAGAAAAGAGCCGTCAGGTGCTAAAATATAAACCTTAGAACAGGCTTTTCCCCGCAGCACGCCGTTTAATAAATACAAAATTGCGTTCGTTTCAACTTATGTAACATAACTATGTAACCTCTGTAACTCCAAGTACACGACGCCCAGCTGAAAACACTTGAAGCAATTTGAGTTGCCCGAGATTCAGAATTTACGGAAATTGTAAAGGT
>VUQR01012098.1:0-16562 GCA_015108515.1 Hemichromis elongatus
CCCCTTTCTTTTTGCACAGTCGAGGAGCGTGTCAGGTTCATTTCACTGCGTGTTGTACCTGTATAACCTGCATGTGACAAATAAAGAATCTTGAATCTTGAATCTTGAGTGTATGTACAAGTAAATCTGAAGACCCAAAAGCTTCAGACTGTCCCAAACATTCAGTTGCAGACAATTTTTTTCCTACTCTTGTCTTTGAGCCAGCAGTCCCACCCACCTACTCTTCAAACCTTCTTCTTGCAAAACCAATCAGAAGAACTAAGTTTAAACTGACAACTCGGGTGCTGCCCCAAGGCTCCAAGTTTAAGATATTTAAAGACTAGTTTGAACCATTAATCATGTTGAGCTTCACAAAAGTATTGGGTCCCACTTCTAAATCTTTGAAATCAGATATTTGCTGCAGGTGTATAAAATCAAGCAGCAGACCACACAGTCTGCCTTTGCAAACATTTGCAACAGAATGGGCAGTTTTAAAGAACACTAAGAAAAAAGGTCCCCTTTGGCTTAAAGTAATATTTAAACAAAGTGTGCTTTAAACAGATGATGTGTAGTAAGCCTTAGAGATGCTTGTCTTCTTATAGAGCTGTTTCTCCTCATTTCCAGTTTCTTAGTAAGTGTTGCTCCTGGAAGTTGCTTTGTATTTAGCTTTCAAAGACATAAAAGTCTTCTTGCCCATATTTTGAGGCAGTTTAGCCTCAGAATATGGCTGACCTGGGTAAACACTCTATCAGTCTCTGAGAATCGTAGAAAAACACACTCTTACTGCGTTCCACTGCAGGATTTTTTTTTTCAGAGCGCTGAGCCGAGGGTATATAGTGCATAAATTTCACACTTAGAATACTAAATTGAGAGCACTTAAATAAAATGACAGAGAGCAAATGTAGTGCACCGTACAATAAAAAGTGTGCAATTTCAAACACAATCATTCAAAAAATGTGATTTGTCTGAGTAGTCACCACGGAAACTACCCTTTGCTGCACCAGAATAACAACCGTACTTCTTCTCTTTAAGATCCCGCAGATCAGCTACGCGTCAACAGCCCCGGAGCTGAGCGATGACAGACGCTATGACTTTTTCTCACGGGTGGTTCCGCCAGACTCGTTCCAGGCCCAAGCCATGGTGGACATTATCCTAGCAATGAACTGGACTTACGTCTCCACCATCGCCTCAGAGGGCAGCTATGGAGAGAAGGGAGTGGAGGCTTTCACACAACTCTCCAAAGAAGCAGGTAAAGAAAGGTGACCCGTCCACAAAGTTAAATTCTAATTATTTTCTGAAATGTGTATTTACAATTTTTTAAAAACGCACTTGCACTTGCACCCACCCAGAAGATGATTAGTTTTGCCTTTCCAATTCATTATAAAATCTGTTTTGGGCGGATGAATTATTGATCTGTTTGGCAACTTCTGCTTTCACTCCCCAGCCAGTTGTGGAGTGTTACTAGAAATGTAGACAGAGAAACAGCTTGTAGAGAAGATGCCGCGTCACAGTAATGAGAAAAGCCCGTACCCATTTTACTGTTATTTAAATGTAATCATTGTATATTTTGCTGAAGCAGAAAGTGTATTGTTTGAAAATAAATGTCTAACATGTTCACTTTATCCAAAGAGAAAGAAAAGAGAATAGTCCGGAAACTGGTCATTTGGGAGAGTTTTGTTTTATATTCTGCCTTTATTTGTTTGTTTGTTTGTTTTTTACTGTTGGAAGTAGATATTAAGTCTGCTTAGAAAATAGAGTCGAGCTGCTTAAACGTTTTTAGGCTTTTCTCACAAAAGCCATATAATTACAAGGAGAATTATTGGTCAATAAAGTTTCCTATTAGAAACAGCTTTGTTTATTGTGTTCTGATTGTTTAAAGTACGGTGATCATTTTGCCGGGTAAACAACTGATTCAGTTTAGACTTGCGTTCGGAGAGGTTAGGATCTTACAGCAGAGCTTTGCATTCACACAGGTGAGGTGGTTTCTGCCTGTAACTGGGCTGAAAATTGTGCACACGCGTGACTCACCAGCTTTTTCCACACTGCTGCTGTTGTTGGCACGTAGCCATTTGTGTGAAGCAGCGGTCCTTGCTGTCGCCAGGAGATGCTCAGTTGGTATACAGTACAACGGGTCAACTAGCTTTATCAAAAAATGGAGTTTATTGTGCTGCGCTTTAGACGGTCTGCAGAGATTTTCTGCCGTTGCTGCTACAGTTTGTGTGTGAAATTAGGACAAGGGTACATTACTCCACATTTTCAGTGCCCTGTGTAGTCAAACAAACATGCTGAATGATTGCAGGAAGATCTTAATGCACAAGAGATAACAACAGCTGGGCTTTTTGGAGCTTCTCTGCCTTTTTCTCCTTCGTGCAAAGAAGATAAATGTCACCCAGGCCTTGAAAAATCACCCTTCATCCATGAGAGCACAGCCATGCTACAGAAGTACTTTGCTGCTTCTCACCTCTATAGATCCCAGTCCATTTCCTGTAATTTTAAAGGGAGTGATCTCTGTCTCTTCTTCTAATAGACTAATGTGCAGAAACCTCTAAAATGAGCGAAGCTAATGATGTCCCACAGGCACCGATCAGAAGTCCAGCATGCATGAATATTTTATCTGTGTGCATTCATGTCCAGTGTGATCACTCATTAAAACTTTAAGAAGCTGTTTGTGCCTACGTAATATGCATCGACTGAGAGACAGGGCAGAGGCAGAAGTAAGAGAGAGAAAGTAGACTGAATAGGAACAAATAGGAAAAAGACCTGATTTAAGACTCATTTTGGATATTAAATTTATCCAAAACAGTATCCTGAGATAAACACAGCTTCTTCCAGCTAGTTTTCTCATTTCCTACTGATGTCTCCTTTATTCTTATGCAAAGAGCAGTAAACACTATGATATTATTATGACTCTCTAACAGCTACATAAGGGCTATGGAATTATAAGCCATTGTTGTTCAGTCACACTGTTGCAACTGAGCTCCAGTTGCTTTGCAGTATTTTGTATTCATACACAAATGGGAATTATTTCCTTTGACGAAAAGATTCCAGTTCCCAAGGCATCTTATCTTTAATAAACACATTAATTATGTAATATCATGAATGTACAGTCACAGAATTCATTCAGGGGCACCAGTTCTGCACCACAACTAACCGGAAAGGTATTGAATTAAATAAGAATTATTTATTATTAGAACTAAATGGCTGACTATAGTTCCTTAATAAAATCACCAGGTCCTTTATTTACCTCAACTTCAGGACGTAACAGGCTTTTGTTAGAGGCAGGCTTTAGTTTCTAATATCCTCCATTTCATCTCTATAAGTGATCATGATTAAGTACTAAGCCTCGTTCCAATCTGCGCCCACTTGCCCTGTTAAAGTTACTCCATTACGCTCTTAATACTGTGGTGAGCAGTGACTCCGTCTTAAATAAAGTCAACAGGATTGCCAGAGTTTATCTGTTAAACTTTTTATTTTACTTTAACAACAAGTAGGACATCACTCTGATGCATAGATCCATAAACACTGGGCTGTCATTTTTTTTAATTTTTTTTTTTAGAGCTAGAATTGGTTATTTTTGGATGGTCAGCAAGTTGTATTTAAGGATGCATTGAAGAGATACCTGCTAATTAGTCCTAACATATATAAAAAAAACCTACAATGCTTATAATGAACAAAATACTACAGTACAGATATTTTCAGTGGTCTTTTGGTACAATTAGCCAAACGGCAAACAAGATTAGTCAAATAATTGTATCAAAAGTGCTCCAGACAACAGAGCTGAGCTGATGAGCAGCAGACAGCTAGCAGCTATAGCCGCCTGTTTTCTGTCTGCCTGTCACTCAAAGAGGAAACGTCTCTAATAATGCATAACTTTGGGCTCTCATAAAATTTCCACTGACGAGTTATTAAAAATGTACCCCCCGTACAGTTTTCATGAACAGGAAAATTAGCAGTGCAGACTAAAAGCATTTTTTGTAACAGGCTGTTGTTGTGTACGTGGGAGTCTTTGAGGACTGACTTGCTTTTGGATCCAGCCTCAAGTGGCTATTTGAGGAACTATAGTCTCTGGCACATCTGGGTTGGCCTCGCCTTTTGAGCCTGGAGGATCCCGCTTACCCTCAACACATCCATGTGTGTCAAAACGAGGATGGTGATCAATCCAGCTACCAAATGCACGCGTGCTCTGCTAATTTCACACAGTGTTTAATGAAGCACAGCATGAGCAAATGAACTGTAAATATAATAGAAAAAAACCAACAATAGCAGAATATGCATAACATTGTGGCTCACATGGAAAAACTTCATATTGCAAACCTGGATCTTCCCTGACACGCTCCCTCGGGACACTGAAACATAACACTTCCTGCGATTGTTTAATTTCTTAGCAGCCGTGTTGTGAAACATTTTCAGGCAGAGGGGATTGTTACATTTCCTGGCCTGTATTAAGGGGCTGTATTTATTTGTTTCTGTGATCCCCCCCCAGCCTTGATCAGAGATAACAAGTGAGTTTAATTGGAGGAAATACAGTTTTGTTTTGTTTTGTTTTTTTGTTTTTAAGAGCTGCACAACAACAACAGCATTGCTGGGTGGATATTGTTTCAGCATCCGTGCAAGTTGATCTGCAAGGCCTTGAGAAATTTCTTTGTGGCTGCCGTGTTTGGTTGCACTGAAATGTCAGATGCATTAGTAGGATTCTCGCTTCACCACTTCAAGGAGAACTATCTAGCGGACTAATGCAATATGGCTGCCCATTACCCCAAGCTGAGACTAGAGTGATGGCCAGCCTGTATTGATCTCTTCAATTTTTTCCTCTCTTTCTTTTTTTTCCCTTTTTTTTTGTTCCACCTTCTCTCTCATCTACAGGCACTATCTTATTGTGCACCTTCATCCTGGCTTCAGGTGAAGTTGGCAGAGATAACTGTAGTTTGTACTTTTCTGTCTGTTGGACTCAAGCCAGAGCGATGGGTTTTAGTTTTCCCATTTGATAAAACGACTTGGATTTCAGGAAAACCTCCCACAAAGTATCACTGTGGAATTGATTGCAGTAAGTTGCCAGCACAACGAGTTTTACATCTAGTCTGAGTTGCGAGGGAGGAGAAATTGGCCTGTTAAGGACAGGACTCATATTTAGCTATAGCAGGAGACCGGGGATGAAGCCTGGTACATTTGCAGCTGCCGTAAAATAGACCACAGTACTTTTGCAGGACTCTCTGACTTTGCTAAGTCCCTGACCAGCAGTGAAAAGGCACGCTGGATTAAGAAGGACACAAAGATGTAGCACGTGAATGTCAGCTGTTTGTCTGTCCATAGTGGTGTACTCCCATGTGTTCAGCCAGAGAGACTAGGGGGAAGCAGGCCTTCCTTTTGACTATCGAGGTGATAAATATAATTGCAGCATTATGGATCCCCTGAGGGTTCAGGTTTGGAGGGTGTTGAGAATTCAGGCGGGGGGTCGAATCCATCAAGAGCCTCTAATTTAAAGGGATTTGTATTTCACTAAGCAAAATGGCAATGCTGGATTCCTCACCCTGCAGTGCATTTCCAGAACTGAGGGCAGTAAGGATGAATAATTGAAGCAGTTAATGCAGTGCATGACCTATGGTACTCAGACAGATAAGCGCAGAACTTCCAAGGGCCTGATGAATTTAGCCATCATTATCATTAAGCTGACTTTGACTTATTAATCATAGTTGGAGCAGAGGGTACAGGTTCATGGTGTATATAGTTTTCCTATGACGTTGTAGGATCATAGGTAAACGAATAAGTGAATAAGGTAAAGCTTTCAATGTCAAAAAACAATTCCCCTCACTTTGACTGCGAGTCTTTTGATTTATTTTAGAAAAATCTATTTCCTGTCCTCACTCACCAACGGTAAACGACAGCTTAAAAGACTTCCGTCTCTATCTCTAGTCCTCTTTCTTGAATTGACTTCAATTAGTTGTAATAAGACACTTTCTTCTTTCAGAACTTGACATTTATCTGTCTCACATCACACAGACACACGCTCGCCTCTCGCTTAAATCCTCTCTCTGAGTCGAGGACTCTTTCAAGTCCACACGGCTTCCTGTGACAGGTGAAAACGGCCCGACCCACATCACAGTACTGTGGAACCACCGATACATCGCTTGCTGTTTTATTGTGCCCGCCTTCCAAACTAACTGACTGACCGTCTCACTAACTGACAGATGAGGGTTTCTGCAGCCATTCAATAATTTAGCCACTGTTGCACAACCACCAGCCTGCAGCCTTTAGGGTGGTTTCAAGCCTGCAGCACATTCACTTCTGGTGCTCTTCATTTCTGAAAATGGGATCTGCTCCAAATGCTTCTTTATCTTCATCAGTGGCTCCTGTGGTATCTGTCTGTATAATTGACTGTTGTGACCTATAGTACATTGCTGTTGAAGACTGTTAAACCATCATGACTCTTTACACAAGCCCCCAGGTTTCTTTTTTCTTTTTCTTTTTTCTTTTTTATAATGGAGATAATGGATTTTCAGCAGACTTATGTTCTCTGTTTTGTTTTATTTTTTTCCCCCTCCCTTTAGTCACTATATGTATCCATGTACCTGCAGCCACACTGCAATTGGGAAGTAAGAGCTGCAGCTAATATGAATTTAACCAAATCAGTCAGTGCACATTGCTAGAGCTTCCTGAGGAAAAAAAGAAAGGGAAAGAACGATAACAAACACTGTGTCATACTGTAGATTCAGGCTGAAATGATCTGAAATCTCTGTGCTGAAACAAAGCTTTAAATGCCATTCCTTTGAGACCAACAGCGCTGGCTAGTCTGCACAAATGACATCAAGCACGTTTCACTTTAACAGGATACCACAAACCCTTAAGCAGCAACATTGGCAGTGTCTCCATGTTTAAGTTTAGTCCATGCAGGGAGGATAACAGCAGCTATCCCAGAGGTCTTTTGGCACATACTGGATGTTTTCTCATATCAAGAAAAAAAATCCACATTTTTTTCATTGCTGATACTAGAAAAATGGCGAGTAAAGAGGAGGTTTAGCTGTTGTCATTTTCTTATCTTCTGCCTTCAGAAAGTGCCACAGTAAACCATGACTGGAGACATGTGATCTCCCAGCAAAAAGCTGTTTATATCAAAGTAATGAGGCAAAGGAGAGTGGCAATTAAGAGATTCCTTCCACCTCTCTTTCTGTGCAGAGAAACTCAAACTAAAAGGTTATTGGGACTATTAAAATGCTTGAGTGGGAGATATTTTAATTGTTTCGGTAGACGTTTGCTGTTCACCGGGGGACAAAAGCTGCTGCTTCAGTCTAGGGCCACAGTGGTTAAGATGTTCTCTGGCACAGGCGATCATATTATCTGTTTATCCAAAGTGCTTAAGAGGTTATCTTATCCTCCACACCTGTAATTACCACACCAGAGTAGGCCAAAAATCTTATTTATTTATTTATTTTTTAAAGCTATAGTTTTGCTTCTCTACTCAATAACTGGCTGATGAATAAAAGAAAGCAATATCTTGTCATGTGCTGAAAGCCAGTTCTGATGATATACTGTGCCAAATAAAGTATTTAGCAACTGCTGTATTTAGTTAGTCTCTAAAGCAATCAGTGCCCTCCATCCAGTACAAACTCATTAGTGATGACCTGTCGGGGAGTGATTTATTGTCTGTATTAATATCCTCTCTGTTTGTTATTGCCAGCTGTGCTATCTGATTGGTTCAGGTTCCAGTAAGAGTTGTTTGATAATGACTTTAAATGAAAATTCAATGGCAAGCTGCTGGATTTTTCCCAAATCCATAATATAAAATCTGTAGCTTTATGTCCCAGTTGGTGTGGATTATTGGATTTGTTATAGCTGATATGTTTATAATTCCCTCACTCTGAGACTGATGCATGGTCAGAAGGCACAGTATGAGTTTTATATTGCATGCCATTGTGGTTTGAAGATTATATTGAAATTGTAACTGTGTGCATTTTAAAAATACACATAATCTAGACTGTATAGCACATAAGACAGCTTCATTAAAATCAGAAGAGTATTCAGCTCTGTTTTCAATTTTCATGTAGGAGAGATTTTCAAAGGGGATAAGAAAACAAAGCGAGTATTTTGACCTTGGGCTTTTTCTGTGTGTTTGTGCGCATACATCTCTGTGTAAGAGCGGGTGAATGTGTGAGATCATCCCAGGGGCCTTATCATTTCTTACTCCTCTCCCATTTAAAAGGTGGAATCTGCATCGCCCAGTCTGTGAAAATTCCACACAACCCCAAGCTGGATGATTACGACAAAACCATCCAACAACTGCTGGAAACGCAGCACTCGCGGGCAGTCATCATCTTTGCCAGCGAGGAAGACATACGGTGAGCAGCGCCGCACATTCTGGCTTCTATGTCTGTTCAGGCGTGCTGATGATTTGCCACGTCGAGGTCTTTAATTTCTAAGTAGCAGCTCCCGAAGAAAGGCTAGAGGCACAGATTTACCATGTGCACGGGCTGTGTCTGCAACACAAACATACCTATAACAACACAAACACAAGCATGCCTCTGAGGAGAAGTGGGAATACAGATCACAACAAAGCAACAGAGATATTGTTTCATTTACAATACCCCATGGGTAGTGTTTACGTAAAGAAACACAGAATCAAACATTTACAGTGGTAACTGCAAATTCAGGGCGAACGACTAAAAAGTGGATGTGCAAGTGAAGGAAAAAAGGATAACACATACCCACAAAACAGCTGTCATCTCAGCTTTAATGAGATAAACCAAAGAACTGTGCATGAGATGGCTGTAATGTCCAAACAGCTCCTTAAAGCTGGCTGATGCTCTGTGTAATAGATAATACATTGCAAATGTCTTTTGTGCCTTCTCCTAATAAACATGAATGTTCTTGCAGGGGAGTTCTCAATGCCACCAAGAGAGCCAATCAGGTGGGCCATTTCCTGTGGATTGGATCTGACAGCTGGGGGTCCAAAAGCAGCCCGATCAACCAGTTTGAGGATGTAGCAGTGGGAGCAATCACTATACTGCCGAAACGCTCGTCCATTAAAGGTGGGCACCCTGAAATTTACATTACAGTCTTCACCGGATCTTTTGTTACATTGCTTTACTCACTGAGGGAGTTTTTTTCCCCCCTCGCTTGATTAGTTTGTTCATCAGTTTAAAGTGTACAACGCTAAAAACTAGAAAGTAAATATAAATCTAAATAGTGTGACTAGTTTGGGAAACTGTGAATACACTGATGTCATTGTTACCTATTGAGTGTATGAGGCATACTTTTGCCAACAGTTGCACATTTACACAGCAAGCCAATGTGGCAAAACAATAGTGTTCACAGGAAGTCTTTATTTTTGGTTATCAAGTAAATTCATTCATTAGTTTAGAATTGGAATAATAAGCTTCTCCCTCATTTCCAAGGGGTCACCAGGAGCTGGTGGATTCATGCATTTGATTTTAAACACATAACCCTGCAATTTTCCCCCCAAAATATATATATATTTTTTTTTTTCCAGTTTTGTAAGAAAATAATGGATCTGTTCTGAAATCTACAAATATGTTTATGTTAATAAACCACAAACAGAACTCATCCTAGTTTCTCAAAAATTACAATAATCAGTCTTTATTTATCAGAACATTTAGAAAAGAAACTAAAAAACAAACCCTGCAGTCAGGTGAGAGACGTCAGGTCTCGAGTAGTTCGAATAGGATTCCCAAAATGGTCTGCCTTTGACTGTGATATGCTTGTGAGATATTCTAACGACACTATATGCCAACCTTTAATACTTCTTCTAATAGTTCTTTTTCACTAATCCACTTCAGTAAGAGCTTCTTCCTTTCAGAATGTGCAAGAATACAGTACAATCCCCTTTCTCACTGGGATAAATCTATCAGGGAGACCTAAAATAACAGACTTTGGTCCATCTCCATTTTCAGCCCCAGTATATTTTCCATGTCTGATAATACATTAGACTGGTGTTTTTGCAGCTTATGACATGACCAAAGGCAATGAGTTAAGGTACCAATTTCTTTCTTGCATTTCAGGCACATTGGTGAAAGATTGGGGAGGAAATTATGTCTACAGATGGGAGATATATGCATTCTGTATAACATATTGAACTGTACTGCTCTGGCACTATTACAAACTGAAATTGATTTAGCATATCCTTATATATCTTCTCATTCACTATCATTGATTGTGACAGAAAGAGCCCCTTTCCCATTTATTTCTAAGGTCTTGGAAAACTAAAGGTGGCGCAGCCTGCACATTTATCCTTGTAGCTGTTTGAAACAACAGCTTCACAACAGGGCGTATTTCAGGATTTCCAGTTAAGGCTGTGCTGTGCAATATGTAATGTCATATTTGGTGATGGTGAAAGAAATCCTTTCTGGGGTTACTGTTTGACAACCTCCCATTTTACAGGGGTTTGGCACTATCTAAGCACTGACCTTAAACCCCTTCCCCCAGTTTGTGTCTTCTCTCAGTCTTGAATCTGGGATCTTTCACATGCGAGGCAAACATGCTGACCACTATATCACGGAGTAAATAATTGCGCTCTGGCAAGGAAACACAAATATTTTAGAGTTCTGTCAGCAACATGTCAAAAACACTAAAAATTCTGTTGTTATTTATTTGGCAAAAAACAAACGGAATTTACATTTTTATTGCCAAATTTAAGTCGGCACACCGGACTTCTCCGAGACGTCAGAAACTAATCAAGCATAATATTCAAACGCTAAAACTAATTTTTCTAATCAGGAATGGAAGTAAATAACTGTAATTTGGCAACCTAATCTAAAAATAATGTGATTTACTATTTTTTTTATAGAGTTTTTGTTAAACAGGAAATTTGAAAATGAATGGATAACAACAATAATTATATTTTAGCTTTAAAAATATCATTTTGATTAAAGATCTTGAACATGCTGCAAGATTATCCATCACAGAAACATTAAAAAAAATGATTCGGGTAATTACCAGTGCTGTTACACTTCATGGTGGTCCCATAGATTTGTTGAGCAAAGTGTATTATACATAATCATATAAAATATACATATAAATAACATATACATAGTCCTTGGTGACATTTAACTAGGTCGAGCAAGTGCACATGTGCTCCAAGCTCTGTCCGGGACCCTTTGCTGTACATTTTTCCCCATTTTCCTGTCTGGTCTTTGCTGTTCTGTCAAATAAAGGTGAAACCTTATTAAGTTAAGATGGTGCATACTGCCTATTCCTAGGATCATGGCTGTAACCAAGGGACGGTTCAGTGTTCAATCACTAGTCGCTAACCACTGCACCAGTGCTGCTGGGCGCCTCACAGGTAGTGTATTGTTGTTTTTAATGAAAACAAATTCATCTTCAGAGGCTGGAAAACTCAATATTAAAAACAATAAAAACCAAGTAATGAGCAGAAAATATCCTAAAATGCTCCAGAATCATAGTTCTCTGTTGTTTGATTAGAGTGAATGACATCCTTCACATTTAACAGTCATTTAATGCAGCAGATTGGATTACAGTGAAAAAAGTATGCTTTAGAAATACTTTAATGTCATTGAACATATATTGGCCAAAGATCTGCAATCTTCAAAGACTATTAAGAATAACGACCTATTTTTATTTACTTTCTACCCACTTTACCTCCCTCTGTGTCATGTATTTCTGCTTCAGCAAACAATTTCCTACATCTCTCTGAATGACTTCTGACATCCTGCAGAGAACCAGCGTGTCCTTGTTGCCGTCTTTGGCTGTGGATTGTACAAGACCAAACTAAAGTCAGTTAGAATAAAATGACTTTTTTTTTCTTTTATCAAACACCGAAATAAGTGACTGTAAACTTTTTCATCTCTGGAAGTCATCACAGGTACTAATATTATTACAGAAGCACTGCCTCATCATCAAAAGCGAAGCTTAATGGTGGTTTTGAAAAAACCTTAGTAGTGAACAGTTAATTTCTTTTTTTTTTTTTTACTTTTTTTTAACATTTTATATCATTAGTGTGTAAATCAAATGTCATTAACGACTCTGTTATTCTTTAAAACTGCAGTTTGAAGAAGTCTGCCCTGAAGAAAATGGAAGCGAACAAGGGAATTATATAGCTTCATTTGCCAGGACATGCAAAATTTACCACAGAAATATTCACAGCATGTGCCATCTATTTTAAGTTCTGTTCAGTGTCACAGTCCTAATAACCACTCATCATTACAATTGAGGAAATTTGAAAGGCTGGGTTTTATGAAGCTTTCCTTAATTAGGGGAGGTCTAGCCAGGACAAATGTACACTCTGGAGGCAGTGAGAAAATGCATTATTGATGGTCTTTGAAAAGAAAATCAGCTGAGTCATTCAGCTCTGATTAGCTATTATTACCTTTACCCACAATTCAGCCAATGTGACTGGATAACAAAGAGCGGATACACAGTGACATTAAAATGGGGAATTCAGACTCTCCTCCAGTCATTTGGGATGCTATAAAATATATCAAACGGCATCAGCCTGTCGGCCAAATATGCTGACATTTAACAGTGGCAGTGACTGATATTTATCCGCAGCTTCGCATCAATTTGACTTTAAATGTTCGTATTTGGCATTATGAAGAATTAAAAGACTCTGAAACAGTGAAAAGCAATATTTTTGTAATGACAATTTCTGGATTTTACTGGCACAAAAGGGGAAATAATATTCATCCGTCTATTTTCTTCCACTCATCCAATGCAGGGTCACAGTGGGGCTGTAGCTTATTCCAGCTGCTACTGGGCGATAGACGAGGTACACTCTGGACAGGTCACCAGGCTATCGCAGGGAAAATGACAACAAAAGCGAAACTAAGGACGTGAATATGGCCATTAGCCAGATTGTTATTTTAAACATAGGTATCAGCTCAGAATTCCAGAACTGGTTCAACCCCATTGTAGATAAAGCTGTTTGCTCAGAAGCAAAAGTAAAAAATGACTGCACCATGGCGCTTGCGGGGGAGTTTTGTCCCAGCTCACTTCGCTGACCCACATTGGGTGGTAAAGTTTCACAGAAAAGAGAAAAAAATCACCACATAGGCTTTCTTTTTTCTTTTTTCTTTTTTTTTTTGCAGCAGGTTATTTCTCATAAGGATGATTCTTCATACAGGCACCAAAGCCCTGCTGAAATGTGTGTTAAGTTAATATATCACGCCTTCAATCCATCTCCGTTGTAATGGATTTTATGAAGTGAAGAAAACCTGCTCAGCACCTACAGCTCCTCGTAGCCCGAGGAAGTGGGCTTCGGCATCACTTACTATCCCTGCGTTATTTATTCCGCATCCTGGTTTTTAATTAGTGTAATTTCCTAGATGAAAGAAGTGATTAAAGTTCCACGGGGCTTGAGAGGAAGAGGAACCACTAAAGTCAAATTTTGATGAAGTAGTGTTGTTCCTACACCTAGCAACCAGCACTACTGCACCACCACCACCACCGAGCTAAAAGTTTCAGTACATTTCCTCTAGCTCTGAATTGGTTGGTAATTGGTCCGGAACTGAGCCATTCTCCTCTTTCCTCTCTTCCAGGGTTTGATGAATACTTTACTGCACTCACCCTCGAGAACAATCGCAGGAATGTTTGGTTTGCCGAGTTTTGGGAAGAAAACTTCAACTGCAAGCTGCTGAGCGCCTCAAAGAAAGAGGATACCAGCCGAAAATGCACAGGTATGCGCGCCAATTATGAGTATCTCTGCAGTACACTAAAAAGGTGATGCGTAATTTCACTCTCTCAGTGTCCGGTTGATTCAAACTTGACCTTTTGCTTGCACTTGAAGCTGCAGGTAAACGATTACGTTTTTTTTTTTTTGTCTGCTGAGTATTCAGAAAGTCTAACACCAGGTGTTTCTACCCAGCGGATGCAGGGCAGGCAGAGTTTATTATTAGAATAATAATGCACCACGTGTCTTTCTACAGTCGCAGACTGCCTGCTCTTGTGGCTAATGTCCTGTAACTCTTTAATCCCATATTCCCTCAATTCCCTCCTTAACACAGTCACCTTGGCAGCTCAGCAAGTAACTGAGCCGGAGTGTAATTTATTTAGCTTGGAAAGTGACAGAAATCTATGTCTTCTGCTTTAGTACTAGTAGTATTAATGATAGGCTTGTTTCTTACAGTGATGCATGCTCATTTTACCTAAACTTGCCTGCCAACGGTGTGACAGGCATTGCACTGCATCTATTATCCATGTGGATGATGCCTGTGATGTGGGATGCTCTATTAATCTTGCTTGCATACGTGATGATGGTAATAGCAGCGTGACACAAATTACTGTTTCCTGAAGGAGTTTGTTCCTTTTATAATCGCCTGTTTGGTGTCTTTTATCATGTGTCAAAGACGATACTCTTCCACTTAGTGAGCCCTTACAAAAGCTCTGTAAAATGACTGTAAATGCCTTTTATGTTTTCCTCAGTTCCCCTGAAAATGGCTGTACAAATGTCTATATATTGGCTCTTTTCAAGCTGCAAGCTGAGTTGATATTTATGAATATTAAATACTAACAGGCTTTTTTTTTTCCCTGCAAGGACTGTCCATTGAGCAGCTTGTACCAAGCTCAGAAAATCAAAAAGGTCATGTGTGGGCAGAAATGTATGTTCTTAGAAATGGGCTAGAATGTCAGCGCAGATCGCTTTTGAGCTTCATTATGTTATTGAAATATTCTGCATTCTTTATATACTTATTCTGTATTGCCAATTATCATCACTGAGGTCTCCTGTGAGCAGCTACAACTGAGGAGGAAATCATCTTTTAGTCTCCCTTTTGATGGTGCGGGTTTTTTATTTATTTATTTTTTGTTAAGTAGGAGTGTGAATATTTCAATTATGATGATAATGATGATGATGATTATTATCATTAAAAGGAGATGTAGTATTTTTGTTGTTACAATTTCCATAATTTCACCCTTTGAAATGCAATTCAGTTCGCAACAACAACAAAAATCCTGCCGAGCTTGTACGTTACATATTCAGTCGGTGTATCGGCAGCAAGACGAGGCAGAACCTTTACAGCAGCCTGCAGTGAAAGGGCAGTGCAACGGGAGGAGGATATCAGAGGACGGGGGGCCCCTGTAGAAAAGTCTAAAGTTCACGATCTTCATCACCTTTCCGATGGGACTAATGAGGTCAATTATTCGGCGCTTATTACTTTCTAATGCACTGCAGTAATTAAAACTGAGTCTGCTGTATTTGTCATAAACACTCTCATGACCCAGCTTCATGTGTTCCACTTGGGAATTAAATGTGTTTTCTTATTTCCTGAGCCACATTGTCGCTTTAGGTGCAATTCCTTCAAAATCAAAACTGAAGTAAGAACAACAAACGGCAAATTGAGAAATGAAAAAAGGAACTGGAGTTGACAGGGAGAGCTGCAGGAATGTAACATCTAATGGTTCATAATGCATTTGGCTCTTAGTCCTCGTCTTCCTCTTCTTCCCTCAGGCCAGGAGCGCATCGGGATCGACTCCAAGTATGAGCAGGAAGGCAAAGTGCAGTTTGTGATTGACGCAGTGTACACCATGGCCCACGCTCTCCACAAGATGCACCGGGACTTATGTCCTGATCATCCTGGCGTTTGTCCGCGGTTGGAGGCAGCAGAGGGAAAAACTCTGCTGAGCTACATACGCAACACCAGCTTCAACGGTGAGTGACACACTGTAAAAGTTTACAGGCTGCGCGGGTAAGAAAAACTCAATTATGGTATGGCTTAAGCGTTTAGAATTTTGGACTGTATTTAAAGCTTGTATGCCTGAGAGTAAACCATGTCAAAATTTAATTATCAGCTACTTATCAACATTGCAGCTGTTGTCTTACTTAACAACATAAGCGATTTCTGTCCAGCATCTTTCAAGCTTTCTTCTTGAGCAAGTGGATAATAGAATCAGCTGAAAGAGAAAAGCTTTGCAAACATTTATTCATTAATGCATTAATCATCTTTGAGCATATTGTGGTTTTAAAAAGTCAGGTTCCTCTCAGTGTGTGTCTTTATTTGTTATGGTTTTGTGGATTACTGCTAGGCCATGAGGAGTAACTATATAAATTCTCTGGTAGTTAAACAGATAGCAAAGCAGGTCTGCATTGTTCACTTTACAGGTACAGGTAGGTTTTGGGCAAAGACAAATAAGCTTCCTCCTTTTTTTCCACTCTATATTCCAACCAAACTGTCCAGCATTTTATGGTTGAGAGTGCGGATGGCTTGGGGATAGAAGCTCCTCTTGAGTCTCTCTGTCCTTGCTCGGATGGTGCGGAACCTTCTGCCGGATTGCAGAAGTGTGAACTGCTTGTTTCCAGGATGAGACGGGTCCTTCAGTATCCGTGCTGCTCTAGCCCAGCATCTCCTGGTGTAAGTGTCCTGAAGGGGGGGGAGAGCAATCCTGCAGCAGCGTTCTGCTGTACGGATCACTCTCTGGAGAGCTTTTTGGTCCTTAACACAGCTGTTTCCGTACCAAGATGTAATGTTCTGTGTGAGGATGCTCTCCACAGCACCTGCGTAGAAAGTCCTGAGGATCGCTGGCGAGACCCTGAACTTCCTCAGTTGTCGGAGGTGATACAAGCGCTGCCTTGCCTTTTTGGACTGTGCCTGAATGTGGGCAGACCACGTCAGGTCTGAGGAGAT
>VUQR01012099.1:0-16458 GCA_015108515.1 Hemichromis elongatus
GCTGGTTACCCTGGCAGCGTAGGCCATAGACATATCCATCGGTCATACTGGTTGCATAAGTGTCGTCACACAAACCGATGGTCCAGTCACAGTCTTTGGAAATGCTGATCACCCATCTCTTAAAGTCAGGAACAGGAAGTGTACTCTTAATCAAAAACAAGTGGGAAGAACAAAATTTCATCCATTGACTGTGGAAAACCTTCCTGTTGTCAGTGGACAGCGACATGCCAGGACTCAGAGACTGTGGCTCAAAGATCAGGTCTGAACCAGTAGGAACAAGCTCCTGGTTGTGTTCAGGATCAACCAGAGTCAGCAATGATCCCCAGAACTGAGACGCTTGCTTCACCATCTTCTCCCCATTCTGTCTTATCTCCTCAACCAGTTTGTCCTGATGGCTGCCCGGCTCCAGCCCTTTTCTCAGATCCACAGCCTTGGCCTTCTCCACATCCTGATGCACCTGAGAATACATCTGCAGGAATCTGAAGGTGTCCGTCTCCTTCTGTGCTGCTTTCAAGCTGCTCTTGCTGGTTTTGATGGATCCCAGGCGAGCAGAGACTGAGCTCTGGACGCTGGTCAGAGAAATGTCACGCAGGCTAGTCACAGCCTCAATCAGACGCACACTACATCGACCCAGCTTCTCTCTTTCACTTTTCTCCCACTTTTCCAGACTCACATTCTCATCGTCTGTTGTCTCCTGTAAGATCTGCTGCTCAGCTTTCAGCTTCTCCAGGAGCTCTTTGTGGGCTGTGGAGAAGGTCTTCATATTGTGGAGGCGGTGCTGGTCCTCAATGGCACAGGAAACACAAACACAGGTCATGTCGTCCAGGCAGTAGTACTCCAGGAGCTTGCCGTGCTGAGAACATTTGGTGTTCCCACATAAATCCATGGGTTCAGTCAGAGGATGAGTCTGCAGTAACACAGGTGTGGTCAGGTGGGCCTGGAGGTGCTGGACGCACATGGAGATCTCACACTTCATGCACGTCTTCTTTGCTGGTTTCCTGTCCTCGGTGCACATGTCACAGACAATAGTTTGTGGATCTGTTCTTCTCCTTTTTGTTTGTATGTTGTCAGACATGTTTTCCCAGCAGGAAGTCCTCCTTAGATTTGTTGAGTATAATTCAGTGTTGAATAAACTCCTTGTCGCTCTCTTTTTGACCCTTTTTGCTCTTTTCTTGCCTGTTACTGATCACCGTGTTTAGTCTGCTCAGGAGCATTGCACAACAGTTTCAAGTTCCTGAAAACTACACACTGAAGGGGTGGAGTTAGACAAATATGACTACAGCTGTTTAGTAATGTTTGCAGTTCAGTTTAATTACCTCCACGATTGACAATAAGCCAGTTACAATTAGCACAAGATTTTAGGAGCTATTCAACATTCACATTTTCTCACTTCATATGTTTTGTACAGAAGCACATATTCGTTTTGCTGCAAAATGAGCATTATCATTAAATAAAACAAAGAGAATAATGGAGTTCTCATACTTCATACAGATCTTCTTTGCTGGTTTCCTTCCCTCTTTCACATGTCACATAGAATAGTTTGTGGATCTGTTAATGTTTCCAGATGTTTATTTAAATCTGGATCTCCTGACTTGATTTGTTGAATGTCATTCAGTCCTGAAAGAAGTCTCTGCTGCTCTTTGTGTGATTCCAGTTCAATGAACAGAAGCATTTCCGGACTGGTCTCTTAGTCTTTTATCCTTCCAGTAGCGCTGTACAACAGTTTGGATTATCGAGAAGTTAATTTGCACTTTTCACTACTAAAACAAATAGAGAACAGTCAGAATCAATCAAGTTTAATTGCATAAATATGGATGTGCTAACATAGAAACACAGATCAGAGTTTAATTTGCAAAAACACTTTTGTGCTACGGTAGAAAAGACATGGACTTGTAATAAAATGCAACCAAATTATGAAATCAATGTAACAATGTTTTTGTTTTTGTAATGTAATGTAGCTTCTGGATCCATATTCAGTTGGCCTTATTTTCTGTTATGTATAACAAAGAGGATTTTTTTTTGTATGTAAAGTCACAATACCTGGTGATTATTTAAAGGCTTTGATGTTTGAAGCAGGATTCCTGCCAGCAGTAAACTAGTGTATTCATTGCAGTATCAGTTTGTTGGCCCCGCCTGTAGATGATAAACCTTTATAGCAGAACAATAGTTCCCTTTATGTACCTACAAGTTACTGTAGAACAATGAGCCTGGTCTTATCTAATGAGACAAAACTTCATCAGTATTTCCAAGCCTGGTCTCTAAATCTTTTCAGTTTTCATAATTGAAACTAATATAAACTAATAGAATCCAAAGTGATTTGCTTTACTTTTCATACTGACAAAGGTGTATATAAACAACTGGCAAATTCAGTAACTTTCTTTTTTTCTGATTAACAAACATTAAAATGCAATCTTCTTGCTTCAGATACATAAAGCATTGCACATTTTAAAAATATACTCTATCAGATCATTTACACTGTATAAAACGACAGATGTGTTTCATTGTTGTCAATAATAAGACCAAAGAACTGTATGTACAATGTGAGAGCACCAGCAGAAACCGTTCAAACTAAAAGAATTAGTTGCTACATTAGAAGAAAATACCAAAGCTAAACATATTTAATTAATACAATAAAATAACGTTAAGAAAAAAAAGTTTTATTTTATTACTTTACTTTACCTTGATATGTCATACATCATATAACAAGTTAATCACTGAAGCTGCACAATGTATTCACAGTTAATGAATGTGAAAGACAGTCAGTTACATTGATACTCATACAGGGACAAAAACAAATAATAATAATCAACAGAGTTTGAATTACCAGAGTTTACAAATCATTTCTGTGACACACGACCACCAATAATTTTTTCACAAGAACAATTAGCCTGGGAAGAAAAGCGGGACATGTTATTTCTGTATCCATTACCATCCCTGACTGTCAATATGAAGACCTGTGGAGAAGGTCTTCATATTGTGTAGGCGGTGCTGGTCTTTTCTTCTCCGTTTTGTTATGTTGTCTGACATAACTTGTTTCCAATGATTGGTTCAGAAATTAAAAAGCTTTGATCAGTTTGCATTTGATCAGTTTGTAATGTGATAGTTTAAGCTGCACTCTGTCCTCAAAGGTATACTGCACTTAGAAATAACTCAGCTATAAATTCTTATCATAGCAACCTTATCCTCTATGTTCACACTCTCATAAAAGTCTGACAAAAAATAATAAATGACTTAATACAGGCAAATTCAATACACAGTTTTGATTGACCTGTGAATCAATCAAAAAACTCCTATTGTAGGAACCCCCCCCCCGGTTGAGCAGGTAAACCATATGCCATAAGGTTGTTGCAGAGGACTGAGTATGGGATCATTTACCTTAGTTTTTCTCCCAGCTGCCTTCTTTCTGTAACAGTTAATATTTTTAAATGGGTTAATTATTGAAAGCCCTTTGTGGGGTGTAATGTGAAACAAAAGTGAATTTTATGTGTTGGTTTGTTTCTCATTTAGAAATTAAAATTGAAAAAAATGATTTAATAATATTTTATTTGGGATACTGAAAAGATGGTCAGCACGCCATATGTATCTCATATGTAAAGTGGATGTAGGTCTGTCACATTTTATATATAATCTCTGTCATGAGGAAAACAACAAAATGCGTTCCTAATAATGTGACCGAATTATGGTTTCTTTTTTTTTATTGTATATTTCAGACAGTTTTCAAAGGGAACATCAGACAGGGGGTGCCAAAGTCTAATGTATGCAAGAAAAACCCAGGAAACACTTTAAGCTAGCGACACATGTGCACTAAACTTACCGCTAATGTTAACAGACGGGCAGCTATGCTCCGATAAAGTAACGGGGTGAACAGTGAAGGTAACCAAAGCTTTTTAGCATCACTGCGTTACTCATAACAGGGTCAGCAATATAAAAAGCTAACATAAAATGTAAGTAGCTACAATTAGGTAGAGTTTGTTTAGTTAATTAGTTAAAAGAATTTAACAATAAACCATTTTGCGCCAGTAAGAAAAGACCTGGCATCATGTAGAAGCTGCAAAGTGACATTTTAATATATCTTTTGTGTACGTGGGTAAAAACTCTAATTGACATTAATAATGTGTTCAAAAGACTGTAATAAATATAACATAACTCTTATATTAAGACATTTAAGTGACCAAGAAGGACTGGATTGATTATAATGTAAAACACAGTACATACAATAATGCAGAGTTATAAGGATGCTTGAAAAGGAGGTCATTTCAAAAATTTTACATATAATGCCGTATAACACCTGTTTATAACATAAGCAAAGATATTAGACTATTCATCATCTGTATTTTATCAGTCTCTCAAATAGTTGTGGAGGCATTTTGGCCCATTCTTAGTTGCTTGTCTTGTGGTTTTGTTCAGATGAAACTCAATTTTCTGTCATGTTTGTTTTAGACAGAAAAGATTTGTCCTGTAACCCTTTCTAACAAGCCATACTCTTTCAGTCTTTTCCTAATTGTAATGTCATGAATTTTAACATTAATCGTGCTAACTGAGCCCTGTAGAGCCTGAGATGGAGCTCTGTGGTTTTCTTTAGTGTCTCTGAACATTGCATTGTGAGATCTTGATGTGAATCTGCTGGGGTGTACTCTCCTGAAAAGATTGGGTCTTTGTGTTAATACACACCTGGATGCTCCAGACCAACAAACCAGCCCAAACTTCTGCATTTATAGGGATGCTCACGCCTGCTGATAGCTAATTAATGAAGTGCATTTGATTGTCAGCACGTACCTTTGTAATTCCTATGGAAGCAGTAATGTCGCACTTAGTTTCTTCCAGAGAAAGCATTGCCTAAGAAGTCAAATACTTCATCACAGGTACTAGAAAGTCCTGCTCAGTAAATTTGACCTTACAGCATTTTATATATTTGTACATATTTCTGTTTGCTGTTTTCAGGAATCCCATTACCACAGATGAGTAAGATGAGGCACTTTGCTGATGAAAAGCTCCCTGGACTGGGTCAGAAACCACCTGGCAATCGTGAAGAGACTCCAGCTTTCTCAGACATGAATGCTACCCCCATGGCTAACGGCATGAACCAGAGCAGTGTGGTGTGCTTCCCCTTGGTCTCTGAAAGTAGGAAGCTTGTGTGGGTGCATGCACACCAGATCGACTCACAGATACACAGCGCTGCGGAGCTGGACGAGGCCTTTGACAGGTTTCCCTACCTAACACCCAGACAGACCGCCGAACTGGCAGAGAGTTGCCACCTGCACCCAGACCAGGTGAAAGCGTGGTTCATGGCACAGAGGCTCCGCTACGGCATCAGCTGGGACTATGAAGACATCTGTGAGGTCCAAAGGAAGTTCAACTCAAGTCAGGAAAAGAAGGAGCTTCAAGAGGGGACGGAGGGAGAAGTAAGGGAGGATGGAGGAGAGAAGAAAAAGGTGAAAGGAACGGGTGGAAATGATGAGGGAAGAGGAGTGAGAGGAGAAAGCGTGACGGTTAATGAGCAGTTGAAGAGAGAAGTGAAGGAGGAAAAAAGCAGCACGCAAAAGCGAAGGAGGACAACAGCAACAGAAAAGATGGGAAAGAAGATCATGAAATGCGAAGAGGAGGAGATGGAAATGATGGATAAAGTGGAAAGCGAGGGGGGGAAATGCCCCAAGCGTCGTGGCAGAAAAAGAAGAAAAGCAAGAGTGAACAAAAGTTGCATGCAAGAGGAGTGTTATGCACCTTCGTCTCTCAGCTCTCTGCCCGACCTCCAGGCCGAAAACCAAACCTTTGATTCATCTCCAGCCCCTGACAGCCCGACACGTCTGCAGCAGAGAGCCGGCGATCTCAGCTCCACCATAGACGACAACTTCAGAAGCAAAAATGAAACTGAGGGTGCAGATCTGCATGCAGAGACGGACCACAGTCTTTTCATCACTGACATTGACAACCTGAAGGCCCTCATCAAAGTGGAAAACAGCTCCTCTTCCGCCGAGCCTACACCTACTACTCGGCTCCGCTGCAAGACGCCGGCCCAGCTGGCCATGATGAAGATGGCGTTCCTGCAATGCCAGTACCCAAACAAGGAGCAGTACAGCCGGCTGTCGAGGCTTATCGGCGTGCCACGCTTGGCGGTCATTCAGTGGTTCGGCGACATGCGCTATTTCGTGAAGAAAGCGAGGCCTCGCTGGATGAATGAGGAGCAGCACCATCAGGTACAGGCCAACATCATATATCGGCAGTACATGAACGCAGTGACTAAAGTAGATTTGGCCAATAACATGAACTCCTGGATTACGATGCTCGAGGGGAACAAAGGCTGCAGCGAGGACAACAATGTGAAGATCCCTCCAGAGTAGAAATGGTACAACAGCTCTTACGGCTCATAACGGCACGGCTGGACTGTGTTTTAGTTTCTGTTCTTCAGGCAGTTGTCAAGTTGTTTATCATGTTCTCATATTACACAAACTCCATGTCTCCATTTTTTTTCCTGTTGTTGTTAATTAGCATGTATAAAAGATCCAGTTTTAGTGCAGTTTTAGTCTGTTTATGCCGGGCAGCTGTTTTTACAGTTTTATTGAAAGCACTTTTAATTGTTCTTCCAGCAGGACTCAGCTGATTAGTTATAGCAAAACACTTACAAATTTTTTTTCAGTGTATACAGAAAATAGAGAGATGTTTGAAAGAAGACGCATGTTTCAGGTCAAAATAAAAATCTCCACCAGCATGTAGTCCACACTAAATTACTCCAACACAGCACAGTTAAAACAGTGGTGTCAAACATAAGGCCCGGGGCCCAGAATCGGCCTGATAAAGATTCCAATCCTAGCTTGACTGCTTCAGAAACTGTGAAGGAGAGCATAGATTTCGGACTTTTCACTAAATGTTACATGTTTTCCTACTAACAAAGACCGTTCATACTAAAGTAATTAGGTAAAAGCTAAATGCCAGAGAAGTTTTTTTCACTACTGTATACATTTCTTTTCTTTTTATGCTAATTAGCAACCTTTTTTTTTTAAGGTTAGGTTCAGTTTTATACTCAAAGTCAGTATGGAAAATGAAAGGATGTTTATTTGTAATTTTACACATTTATTTCTTACAATTTAAACCCAAATAACACTTGTTTTTATTATAATAACATTTGTCCAGGATTAAATGTGCAAGTAAAACTCTGTACAGGCGCTTTACTGGACCCACTCAAAATGTGTTTGACATCCCTGCTGTAAAAGATATTAAATGGATAATATATAACAAGTTAGCCAGCTATCTTACTAAACCTTGATTTGTTTAAATTTAAACCTGAAATATGATTACAAAAATACGGCATCTATTCATACAATCACATTTAATATTTACAGATGTTCCTCTTAACAAGGTGCTTTCTTTTCCTTTTCTTAAGGAAGTAAAACGTAATTTTCCAATACTGTAGGTACTGAAGGGTAAGAATGAATTGAGAGGCTCTCAAACAGGTCCAGCAGTCACATGATGAAAGATCTCGTTACTTTAGGTGGTATGTGAATCGGTCCATCTGTGAGCTCTCAGTTCCATCTGGCTGCGTACTCCGCCCTCTGGGGCTGCCAGAGCTCTGCACCTTCGATGATGCGGCGGATCACGGTGGCAGACGTGAGAAGCAGGTGTCCAGCAGCCTGAAGGAGGGTGGAAGCCACGCGCAGCACTTCTCTGGAAACGGCACAAAGTGTCATCGGGATTAAAAATTAGTGCAGATTCTTCTGTCTAAACCAGAAACATCTGATGTGATCATTAAGCTTTCAATACCTGGCTTTGAGTGACAGAGAAGGCTGCTATTTCTGTTATCTTATTTATTTTAAAAATTAAATCATCCAAAATCTATAGAAAACTGAGGCTTGTACACCAGTGTTCCTTTGGTGTCCTGCTTTAAACTTATTCCGATGTTATACTGTTATTATTTGAGGTTCAAATCTGGGAGTATAAGATAAGAAAAAAAAAACATTTGTTTAACTAAATGTATTGTGCACATGAGCAAAACTCCATCTAACTGTTAAACTGTTTAAAGTTAATAACACAGGCTGGAGCCTGAGCTGTTAGGAAACTAGGAAACTTACTGCACCCTTACTCCTTCCATAGGAATTATTGTGGTGCTCAAATGCATTTTGTTAACTAATAATCAGAAGTTCTCCTGGTCTGTGTGATAACACCATGCAACATCCCAGCAAATTTACCTTAGGGTCAGACCATGCAATGCTCAGAGATACTGCAAAATCGCAGCAGCTACAGTTGTCAAATATTAAAGTTACTGACAGTGGAGTTTGAAGAAGACTGAACAGGTCTGTGAACCTAAGCCTTGCTGCCCAAGCCAGAATTGGATCTGAACAATCCACAGGCGTGGTGATTTGGGCATCTTGCAGTCACTGAGTCCAACGTGAACTCCTCTGTATACCAAAGTTTTATAGAGTCCACTGTGACACCATCTGCCCGACAGCTAAAGCTTGTTTAACTTATTGCTACTAAAGTTTCTACCCTAACTTCTTTCTGTCTGTTCTTTATTAAATGTAAACATTGAAGTCCTTATTAATGCTAAAAGGCTGAATTTTACTTCTGCCACTGAAAGCTTGGACTGCGCTACATATGCAAATGAACCTTTATTATCCTCCTAACCTTTTCGCTTGGCTTACCTGAGAACTTTCTTGGGACCAAGACACTGAAAGTCAGCGCTCACCGAGTACAGGCCTTGAAATGTGGCCTGCACATTCAGTGAGCCAAACACATCTTTGGGGCTCATCCTGTAAAGGTCAAAGGTGACGCGGGCTATGTCTCTCCCAGTACGTGGTCTGTTGAAGTCTTGAGCTTTGGGCACAACTGCACCCTGAGGGGCATCGGAGAGATTAAAAAAACTGTTACCAAGAGACAAAAAGCACACCCCAAACCCAGACACAGCACATCTGTGGTAAAACATGTCAGGTGCGACGTTAACAGCTTCTGCGGTCAAACACACCTGTTGTGATCTCCATGTCTGTCCGGGCTCCAGGGCCATGAGCATGACGTTGTCGGGTAGGGTCATGAGGAACTCATCAGAGTCTACTTCTGTACCGTCATCCTCACAAACCAGAGACAGAGACACTGCAGACAGCGAGAGCAGCAATGCCTGGCATACCTATCAGCACAAGGACAGTAAGCAGTCATATATAGAGTACAGGGATTAATGGATATTTGCTGCTCAGCTGTAAAAAAAAAACCCTCTTGATACTGTAAAATAATTTATTAGCTTTAAAAATTTGATAGAATTCAATTGAAACATTTCCCTGCCATCTTAGGGACTTTTCCTTAGACTTTCTTAATGCAGTGATCATCAGTTAATAAACCAGTTTTTATGGCACCAACAAGAAATGCATTCGGGGTCAATGCATTTGATCAGCCTCTAGGTGGAGCAGTTGTGCACATAGCTGATAATCAGCTGCTGTTTTGAAATGCAGTTTATTCTGCTGACAAAGGCAGTGAATATTTGACTAATGACTTCATGTGATCCTACACAAAAAATTATAAAGGATGACATCATTCTTTTTAGATGACGTCTTCTATAAGATGTTTTAATCTGCTTTTATCACCACAATTAAATAATTTGCCCTATTAATTAATTTTCTATTTTTAAAAACGAATTTCTCTTTTTAACTTTAGCAAATGTAATATATTTCTTAACAATTCTATTTTATTTTTGGCATAAAATATGTCCACCGTAATGAGAACCTTTTCCTCTCCCCAGTCGCTCTCACCCTCTCCTTCAGCTCCTCCAGGGTCCCGGCCGTGACACCTTTCCTGGTGTCCCTGTTGTGACAGCACACTCTGAAAGGTCTCTGTGTCGGGGACCACACTCGCTTGGTTACAGATCTGAGGACAGACGAGACAAAAAAAGGTTTTAAAATAATACAATGGTCTCTTCAGTAAATGTCTGACTTTTATCTGAGAGGATGCTGCTTTTGTGTCTCAGTAGGTTATATTAACACGCTGATATACCCAAACATGACCCCAAAATCTGAAGCCACTAAATGGCATTGAGCCATTGTTAGTTTTGTTACTGACACAAAGTACTTAACATGAGTCAAACTGTTATGTGAGAGGGGGAATAAGGAAAAACATGTTTTATCCTTGCGCGACAGAGACCATTTTCACATATATTCCTTCTTTTATTGTTATTTCTATTTTATGCGCCATCTTTATTTTTATTTACATTTTATTATTCTCTTAATTCCATTCTTCCTTTGTCATACAGATTATTCCTGCTTTTATTTTGTTTTATGGTTTTTCTAAACTTTTTAATCTGAAATGAGAAAGAAGGTATTTTTTATACCCCAGTCTTACATAAGTCACAGTACTTCATTGAGTTACTTGTGTCTGTTTTACGATTGTTTCAAGCTTCAGTCAGCAGCAGTGTACTGACTGAGCATCGGTAGGTCAAATCTCATTTGTCACTTACTTGATGAATGAAGATGTTGTATCCATGCTGGTTAGTTTCTTCTCCTCTCGTCTCTGTATTTGGGGCTGTTTTGGTGTCACACACTGTATTAATGTTCGTGCTGCTCGTATTTGACCCAGTCGCTGGACTTTACCCCGGACTTGGTGATAATTCAGATACAGAACTGAACAGGGTAAAGTTCATATTGATTGTGTTTGACTCAGACGTGCCTTCCTTCATCTGAAAAGCAGAATAATTACATCTACAGCTGATAACTCAGAGATTGTTTCCTGTGTTTTTATAAGTGAACATAAACAGTTTTGTAAGAAGCCTGTGCATTTTTTTTTTCTTTAAAGAATTATTACACAGTGTTAGCTTGGTTGGGTCTGTAAGCCTGTATAATGGAGACTGTTTTATGTTGTAGGACATAACTGTAGTGTGTTGTAATCTTTTTGTAATTTATGGCTGACATAAGGTGTTCAATAAATCATTTAAACAGAGCCTGTCTGACAAAGTGAAGTAGGCTGAAAGATCTCAAAAAGTAACACATCATGCCACGATCTAACGAGACTCAAGGACAGCTGTGAAACAAACGGACATCTGTCAGCTCGGAAAGGGTTACAAAGTCATTTCTAAGGCTTTGGGACTCAATGAACCACAGTGAGAGCTGTTTTCCACAAAAGGAGAAAACTTGAAACTGTGGTGAACCCTTCCAGTTCATACTGGCCAACCAGAATTACTCCAACAGCAACACATAGATGACACATTCAGGTCACAAATGACCCCAGAACAACATCTAAAGAACTGCAAGTCTGACTTACTTCAGTTAAGGTCAGTGTTCATGATTCAACAATAATAAAGAGACTAGGCAAAACTGGCGTCCACAGGACAGCTCCAAGGACAAAGAACACAAAGGCTCGTCTCACATCTTGATAATCCCCGAGACTTTTAGGAAAATAATCCGAAAAGCGGAACTTTTTACAAGATCTGCGTCTTGTTACAGCTTGTGTAAACTAACACAGCATTTCATAAAAAGAACATCACACCAACCGTCAAGCGCGGTGGTGGTAGTGATGTGATGATCTGGGGCTGCGTTGCTGCTGCAGGACGGCTTGGTGTAATTGTTGGAACCATGAGTTCTGCTTTGTACCAGAAAAGTCTGATGAGAATCCCTGAACGGGAAGTTCACTTGGGTTATGGAAAAGACCAATGATCCAAAACACATTAGCAATTCCACCTCTGAATGGCTCAAAGAAAGAAAGAAAGAAAGAAAGACAAGTTAGTCAGAATTTCTGCAATGTAATGTGAAAGACTATCACAAACATTTGACTGCAGTTTTAGCTGCCAAGTTGGGCACAAACAGTTATTAGGTTTAAGTGACAGTTTTTTTTTTCAAAGGATCTGCTAGATTTGTACAAAACATTTTTGCCTAAATAAATAAATATAATCATCTAAAAACTGCAATTTAGAAACAGAAAATAAACACCCAGGCTCGTTTTAAGGATATAAACTCATCATATTGTTACAAGTTCTTTTTTTAAATCCTACATTACACATTTTAATTAATAAAATAGTAATAAATTAATATTTTCTGGTATTCTTAGCGTAATTTCGACTCAGCTGGTATATGATTTTCGTTTCTATTTACCTTTTTTTTTCTTCTTTTTTTTCATGTCTTTAAATTATGAAGCGTCAGCTGGCGGGTAACGTCACCACGTCATTTCCTGGAAACCAGATTTGGTGCGCTTGTGTAAGAAGTTTTAACACACGCCACGGGTGGTGTATTGTGTTTTGTATTCAGAAATCTGAAGCACCGCCCATTCGGTAGATTCCAATGAACATTGCGAGTGATTACAAGCCTGTCAGTGAAGGCGGGAGGATGAGAAGGCAAACTTTTGATGGACTTGAGCGAGCTTTATTTGCATCGGCGGAACAACAGGAGCGTCATTTATGTTTATCAACAGGTGACTCTAAACAGTACTTGAGCTAGTATGTGTTATTATTGCTAAATACGTTCCCCAGCGTTCAATGTTAGTTTTCGTTCTATTTTGAAGCTCACTGCGGTTAGAAGCTCTCCAAGTTGCTAAGCTAAAGTGAACTTTAGAGCCGGTTTTCTTCTGGACTTTAACGGCTCAGTGGAATGGCCCCTAGAAAACCAAAGGAAAACAGTAAGTATAACGTTTAAATTGGACGTGGGGCGTTTGATTGATGCCACTATTTCCAACTGTTACTGTCAGGAACTCATGCAAGTGTGATTCAGTAGTCTATTTTTGTTTCCTGCGCAGATGCCAGCCTTCCTTTCGCCGCTCTCCAGCTGCTTGCCCCGCCTGTGCGCTTGGTGTCTGCAGCCTTGTGGAAGGTGCTAAAGCAGAGGGATGTGATGCAGTATGGGGTTGTGGAGGAGTTTGTGACATCGGCCTGCGAGGCTGTTCCTGGGTTGCTCACTGTGAGACACCAGGGCAGGCTGACAGTGGGGCTGAGAGCAAGAGTGAGTATAAAAGGAGATGGGAAATCGGATAAATCGGATTTAGATGTGTGCTTGAACCACTGTACTGTGTGTCCAAGAATGGCACAGTCCCAGTCTCCACCTCTGCAGCTTTAGCCTGGAGTTTGCATGTTTATTAGGGCTTTGAAATGGTAACAAAAAGGAAGCACACCATCCTGACCAGTAATGATACTGGAAGACAACACAACATTGATAAGGAAAAGTAACACTATGAGCAAACTTAAATCTCCTTAGTATCTTTAAAATTAGAAACACAGCTTTTGCGCAGTTATTACTTCTATCCTTTCCAATTGTAATTCATGATTATCAATTTGCTCTAGAAATTCCCTGAAAACCCTTCATTTTGTTTCCAAAATGCTGCAGTAAGAGTACTGAATAGAAAGAGAGAGCATATTTCTCCTATATTGGCTTCCCTTCATCCGCTCCCTACTAAATCCAGAATTGAATTTAAAATCCTGCTACTCACATACAGCTTTTTAATAATCCTGCCCAATTTTAGCTGAAAAACCTCGTATCATATTGTCCTGACAGTGCACTTCACAGTCAGACTGCAGGCTTACTTGTTGTTCCTAGAGTATTTAAAAGTAGAATGGGAGGCAGAGCCTTCAGCTTTCAGGCCCTTCTTATGAGGAACCAGCTCCCAGTTTGGATTCAGAGATGGACACAGTCTCGACTTTTAACGTTATGTTTAAAACTGTCCTTTGTGATAAAGTTTAAAGTTAGAGCTGTGTCAGGTAACCCCGAACTCTCCCTCTGTTAATTATGTTACTATAGGCTCAAACTGCTGCAGGACTGCAGGTTCAGCGTTCTCCACTCACCTCTTTTCCTTCCCCGTGTTCACATCACTGCAGCATCTCATTATAGTTTTGCCTTGCGGTGAACTGAATAGTAGCCCAGTGGAGAAAACCATAAAAACACACTAAATGCACAAAAGTACGGGGCCACCGATAGGAGCTGCTCGTCTATTGAAACCCATGATACGAACCTTTCAGCACGTAGACGTTAATGGCTATGCTATGCCCCTCAGCACTTGTTGACACCGCTCTGTGACTTTACTTGGTTTGACACCTCGTGGTTGAGTTGCTGTGATCCATAAACACTTTCACTTTGCAATAACACCACTTACAGTTGATGCTGCAATATCTGGGAGGGAAGAAACTTAACAAACTTACTTGTTGCAACAGTAGAAGTTAGCACGCAGTCATTCGCACACCACGCAGAGAGGAAAAACACACCAGTGATACAAAATATGATGGCAGTCCTATCGGAGGCTATGAGAGTGGAGGTGGGGACTGTACCTGTCGTTTCCCTGTAGTCGGATGACCTTTTCCTCCTGTGTGTTTTTAACACTTGCCTTCTTCTCAGTTGATCTTGGAGCTGTGCAGTTCACAGCCTGATGCTCGGGTGATTGAGGAACACCTGGAAAGAGTCCGTGTACCTGCTGGAACGTCTTCAGTAAGTGACCTCGCAGTTCAAACTGCCACTTCTGTCGACTTTTATTCCAAATAACGTTTCTGTGCCGAAAATTTGATACTGACTTTCCTCAGTTTCTTCATATTCCTTCTGCTCTGTGATTGTCAAATGGGGGTTTTTATGTTACCAATCTACATATCTTATTTGTTTACATGCTTGACGACATAGAAAAATATTTCCTGATGGCGGAGAAACAAAATATTTAATTTCTTCTCTTTTGCTTCCCAGAGGAAGGATGTAAAACTAATGAGAACAGTGAAAGATTTCCACTCTTTGATTCACACGTTCCTCACAGACCCGGCGATTAGAGAAGAGTTCTACAAAGTGAGTATCTCGCCTCCACTCACACACTTCAGCACCTCGACCAGCTGATGATTGTAATCTGTGTTTGACTGACGTGTGTCTATTTGAACGCATGCCCTCTCCGGATAGGAAGTGTTTCCTGTGGATTATGGAGCAACGTTTGACCAGGAGCTGGAGAAGCTGCTGTGGGAGTTTTTGGTTCGACTGGACCAGCTGCTTCCTGTTCCAAACCTAGCACAGGTAACGGGAAAACGGCTGTTTCCATAGCATTGGATAGGATTTATTGCGCTTAGCATCACTGCTTTAACAGTTTCTGTGTTCGAAAATGTATCTAATATTTGGGTTTTACTACAAATGTTTTATTTATTTGTCATCAGACCGTAGCGTGGCTCAGTGACGCCCCCCCTGTCCTGGAGGAGTGTGCACAGGCAGCCACGCAGCCCCAGCTCCTGAAGATTTTACTTCAGCATGAAACCTGCCTGGGCCACCTGGAGTCAGCAGGTTGAAAAAGATAATATCTTTGTGACGACGGTTAGGGGGAGACTTTGAGCGTCAGCTCACGATAATGCTCTTTGCTCTTTGCTCTTTACAGCGTCTCTACCACCGAATATGGGAGACTCCATCCTGGCTTCACTTTCTCTGCCACCATCCGGAAGAATCCCATCAGATCAGTTGACAGCAGCCAGGAAGACGTTAGCGGATGAATGTGAGGGCTCCAAGCCAAAAAGCAAACCTTCATTTATCGCACCTGTTATTGGACTAATATCTAATGAAGACGTCCCGGTCTTGAACGCTGGCAGTAAAAGAACACAGAGAAGCGATGGTCTAGCTGACGATGGTGCACATGAGCAGCTGAACTCCAAATTCACCTCAGTGAAACAGAGGAAAAAAGCCAAAGGTAAAGGAGGGAAAGAAAGACGAGAGCAGCTGGAGGAGGAGGGACATACCCTAAGTCGAAGGAGCGGGGTGAAGCGCAAGAAAGCTGACAGAGGAGAAAGCGATTTGGAGGAGGAAGAAGTTTTAGGTGTAACAACGCCTGTGGAAAAGAGACTGAGTGGGCAGACGCAGATTAAAGGTGACCAGACGAGGAAGGAAGGCCAAGCAGAATCTATAAGAAAAGAGGGACGCAGCAGGGAAGTCCTGGCAGCCCGGATGACAAAGCTAGGTGTTAAAACACTACGTCTGCCTGAAGATCAACACCTCTACTCTGTTTTTGTAGATTGTCTGAGCATGGAGCCCAGGGTTGTCATCGAAGAAATGTCAGCTGCTTCTCTTAGCGCTAACACGCCCGGTGCAGAGGGAACATCCTCTTACAAGGCCCAAAACAAGCAGAGGAGGAAGTCGGCGGCCATAGCGTCAGTGCAGAGACAGACGTCTGACACAGAGTCTCCCGGCTTACACGATAAAGAGTAAGGGACTAAAGTGCATAATAGCAGTAAATCAAGCACTCTGCTCTGTGTGAATAAGTAATATTTGGGTTAAGCTATGCCTGAGTATTTGTTTCTGAACACCTTTGAAATAAAAATAGATATTGTGGTTCAGTGAACTTGTTTAAATATGGCATAAACTGTCTAAATACAATAAAAACATGATTTTAGCTCCACAGATTTCTGGTTTCTTTTGTCTGATATTAAAGACTTAACTATGTGCAGCTAGATCTCACACACACACTGATCAACTGTTGTACTGCAGTGTTTTCTGGGTGACTTTAGGCTTCAGTTAGAGGTGCACCAAGCTAAGCAGGCCAGCTCGACCCCCCCCCCCCTCT
>VUQR01012100.1:0-17556 GCA_015108515.1 Hemichromis elongatus
AAGATGACCTTTATTAGTCCCACAGGTGGGAATTTTGATATTGCACAGAATGGAATAGAATAAGATAAAATAAAATACTATATACAATAGAATAAAATAGAATAATATATACAATAGAATAAAATAGAATACAAATACAAGTGCTATGTACATCAGTAATAGGCAAGAAAAAAGTATTGCATGTAAAACAGACTTATTGCACGTGTGGGTTTCAGTGTTTGAAGAAATTAGCTGCAGTCTTTGTTGTGGAGTCTGACAGCAGTGAGGAGGAAAGGCCTGCGAAATCTCTCCGTCCCACATTGTGGGTGCCTCAGCCTGCCACTGAAGTCACTCACCACCTCCACTGGGTCCAGAGGGCATCCTAAAACAGAGCTGTCCCTTCCGATCAGCCTGTTCAGTCTCTTTCTGTCCCCGGCAGAGATGCTGCCGCCCCAGCAGACAACACCATAAAAGATGGCAGAGGTCATAGAAGGTCTTCAGGAGTGGGCCCTTCACTCCAAAAGACCTGAGTCTCCGCAGTAGGTACAGCCTGCTCTGACCTTTCCTGTAGAGACCTGCACATAAAATCTGTTTGTGCTCAAAATTATTGTGAGTTACTTCTAAGTGATTGTTTTCCACATGCTCCAGAAGTACAACCAGTCTCAATGTTCCCCCATGTGCTTCTCTCATCCCTCACTGTCCACCTTTTTCTGTTCAGATCTGGAGGCAAAGCCACCCATAGATTTTTTTTTTAATTTCAGTTTTCTCTGCTTTTGTACTGCATCAAAGATGTTCAAGCTAAGCACATTGATTGGAATTAGAAATTAAGTGGAAATATAGTTTCCATTCCCATCTACAAATATTTTTAAATCTTATAATTTTAATATGACATACAAGTTTAGTCTAGTTTACATAAAAATTAATGGCAGAAATGTCGTTCAAAGAGCTGCTTTTTACACTATGCTGTAGTATATTTTAGAGCTGTACTTTCATTACATTCTTTACTAGAATTGTGAATCAGGACTCCAACTTTTACCAGAATATTTTAATACAAGTGTTTATACTTCTATTTAAATTAAGTATCTACTTTTGCTACCTTTGGTCAGAATGCAGCTTTTTTTCACAGAGACATTCTCACATTTGGGTATGTGATGCATCATTGCCTCTCTTCACATGCTAATGGTTTCACAAGAGTCTGGCTTGACTTTTATATTCAAATTTATTAGAAAGTATAGAAATGTAAAATATTTGGTCTTGGAAATTTAGTGGAGTATAACTAGTGTTGGTCAAGTTACTTGAAAAAAATAATTAGTTACTAATTACTGCTTACTTCTCCAAAAAAATAACCCTGTTACTTTAATGATTACTTATTTTCAAAAGTAATTAATTACTTAATTACTTTTTAAAAACATGACACACAACCTGAATATGTATAAAAGGAATACTAGACTTTTAGGCCCAATTCTATTTTTTCTGCATAATCCATTGTATAAAATTGAATCAAATGGAAAAGTCTCTTTTTAAAACTTGTTTTATTAGTTTTAGTCTTTTAACTTTATGCATATTGCATGAAGCAAAAATGAAATTATATGCAACAGTCTTTGACTTGAAGAATTTTGTTTACAATTTTAAACTATTTTCTGCAAAAAATAAAAGAAATCAAGTCCTGTTGCGCTTAAATTTACTTTCACCTGTTTGGCAGGAGTGGGAGTGGTGGGGGTTTGCCCAGTGCTGCAGCGGTCATGTCAGTGGGCGGATCCGTGAGTTTCTCTGCGGCAGCGTGCTCGGTGCTTGTTCAGAGTTTAAGTTTAATTTTTCACTGTAGAAAGAAGTTTTCTTCCCATGCAGAGTGAACAGCAGACGCTAATGTTTTTGTCATTTTTTATGAAATCAAACTCAAAATAATGTCAGCACATCCAAGGTTTAAACGCTGCATGGTTGTACTCTGTCCCACATTCAATATTATCCATTGTTGATCTGCACACATCTGTTACCAAGGATGCTTACGTTATTGTCATGAGACACTCTCACAAACAAAATCACAGTTTAGTAACGTGCTTACAGAGAAGTAACAGTAATCTAGTTACATTTTTACAATAGTAATCCCTCATCTTACTAGTTACTTGAAAAAAAGGAATTGGATTAAGCATTACTGCCCATCCCTATAACTAATAGAAAATGCCTAAAAGTACCATAAATTTGCATTGCACTTAAATAAATGTACAATGTGATTTATATTTCATTCCTTTAGGATTTACCCACGAATTACCGTAGTTAAAGAAAAACAATGAATGCTGATAATCTTTACTTATGGTATGTTGTACTTAGAGCCAGACGGATTTATTGGCAGGCAGATGTTTTCAGCTGCTATTAGCTATTTGTTGATTCAGCATCATTATCTGTAATGCCCTGTAAATGAAAAATAAAAAAACTATTGATTAGATGCAAGAAACACCCTTCAATGATATTATGAGTGTTGATTTTGCATAATTTGACCACCAGAGGGCACACTGCCCTAACATAGCCTAAATTAATATGTACATAGCTATACATAAATGTGTAAAATAATTTGTGTCCAAAAGAAAAAAATATTGGCCTATCTTGGTTAGCCTCTACTAGTCTTCTTCTTACCACTTATTGTAGGCACAGTTCTACACACAACATTGTTCCAAATGACACTTGTCTGGGAAACTGAGTCAGAGTGAGATATTACTGTCTTTGGTGTTATGATGATGGTGATAGAGCACAGTATCTAACACAGTAAAAATCTCCCGTAAGTGTTGTGATAAAGACCAGTGATGTGATCACTCAGAACAAATAGTCAAAGCTCTAAGGCAGAGGTGTGAAACACACAGCCTGCTGGACAGAACTAGCCACAGGATGGCTTTGCAGAGTCTGAATATTGCACAGAATGAGGGCCTAATGGATTTTCTTTTTGCTGTATTTTTGCACCAGGAAGTATTGTGTTGCAAGTCATTAGTGTCCTACTAAGTTGTTAATGTAATCAAAGCCAGAGATATGTCTATAGAGGACTCTAAATTAGATAATGATTTAGAGACATTACCCGTGACCTATCCTACCACACTGAAGTTAGATGGTTAACCATCTAACTTTGTAGGCTGCACTTGCACTTAGTTTTTTTTTTTTTAAGGCATATTGACTCATCTTATATAGGTTATTATAGGTGCAGTGGTTATATTGGTATGCCCCCTTGCACTGTTTATAGCCCATAAATTAAAGACACACAAATGAACTTAGACCATACAAGCAAAATGCCCCCCACAGAGTAACGGAACACCCAGTTCCCCTAAATGTAAGGGTCAACAGTTTATGATGTTCTTTATTCAGATTTTGCTGAGGGTTGCTGTTCCCCATCTCTAATTTGGACACTGCCTGCTTTAAATATGCAAGCTGTTGCAAGCAAAAGTTGTTTTGAAGGCTTCAGCAAAGCAAGTCTAATAATCAAAGTTTCAGAGCTTGCCAATAAAACCTGCAAACAAATGTAATCACAGATCAAAATGCAGATACAGAGTAAGTAGAAAATAAATAAATAAAATAAATCACATTCATATAAATTAAAACATAAATAGAAATAAATTAAAAATGTCTTTACTTATTACTAATAACTTAATTCTGTATAAGGAGGACTGTGATTTGATTTTTTTGCATGTGTGGATTGGATGGATTGTTACCAACGTCTGGTAAGAACTTCACGCCAGTAGCACCATTAGAAAGATATTTACTTTGAAAATTGGTGATGTATTTAATACTTAGTTTACCTGCTATATCTGCTGCTGACTAAAGCAGTAACTCTTCAAAAGTAAAGCGTCTGGGTAGCTAAAGGATCAAAACATTGCTGGTGGAGACATTGCAGTTTGTCTCCTCTGAAAATGTTCTTAGTATTATCACTGTACTAATCACAACAGGTTTCTCCCCCAGGAATGCTGTAGCCACGCTTGGCTGCCACTTCTGCCATTTAGGTCCATCATTTAATCTTGTTTACATTTAATAAACATGATGTGAGTAAGTTTGACTTTATGGCTATCCACGTACAGAGAACAGATCCTGGGTGATACTGGGACGCAGAATAAAAACACTTAAATGGTGCTTATTGTTAGGTAGTTGAAAGAATTACAGCTCTGAAAAGGATTAAGTGGAATGCAGGTCCAGATGAGATTTTGATGCATTTTGATCCTGATTGGCCCTAAGATGACCCACAGAGGATAACAGCATGACTTGTTTTCTGCTCTTGTTTTCAGTGGGGATCCTCAGTCTACCTGTGTTACAAGAAGTCTGTGGCCAAAACCAACACAATAGCGTACAAAGCGGGTAAGCTTTTTGAATCCAATAACTGTCAGTGCACACAGATCCAAATACTGATGTGAACCTCTAACAAATCAAATAGTATGTTGTCTTTAGGTAGCTTTCTCTTCTGCTAAATTATTTGCATTGTGGGTGAGAAAATTTTGACTAGTCAGAGTGCATTTTGCAATGCATTTAGAAAGTTGCCCACTCTTTTATGAATAATAAATTGTTGAAGTCCTAACTTTTTATTGCATGTCAGTTGATTCTATATTCACTGTAACTGTGTGTTGTTGTAGTGATGTCGAGACGAGCATCTTCTGCGCAGTGCACTGGCTGCAGGAGGGCACTCTGCTGCAGCAACACTTGAAATTAGGCATATTTAAACATGTTGATGCCACTTCAAAATTGAAGTGAAGTGATAAGCCTCTGCATGCCAACATTAGTGCCTGCTAGGGAGTTAATGGTTAGCATATATTTACATATAAGGTGGTGATTATTGCTTATTAAATACTATGTGTCTTCCCAGTTTCAAAAACACTGACATAAGATTTTCTGTTAACACTATAGGCTCAGAGTCGCCGGTTTTGGCTGAGTTTCATACTGGCTGGCTGATTGTTTGTTGTGTTGAGAATATGCAGCAGACTGTGAAGCGATATTATCTAATGTTTTGGATGAGTCAGCTCATAGAAATGATGCTTATTTTCAACATTTTAAGCCAGGAAGGAAATCCACCAAGCAACAGGCTTCAGATTTAATCCAGATGTGAGCAAAGATAAGTTTGTTTTGTATTGGATGTTTGGTTGTCGTGTTGAAATGACATGTGAAGGAATACATTTAGCTGTGGAGCAGGACACTAGTCAGAGTGTCTAATACAGTAAGGTATTTAGCACGGGGAACTGGCAGGGCCCTCTTCCTTTTACTGCGTTTAGTGTTAAGGTTTCATTATCTAAAATATATATTAGATTAACAGAAAAAATGATTGCCTGTATAATTCAGTGAAACTTTACAGCTTAAGTGAGCTTATTAACCATTTTTAAGAAATTATTTGGCTCTTGCGGCTCATATGCTGTTTATTTCAGGATTTTCATCAGCTGCCACTAAAGGGCTGCATTTGATTTGTTGAAGGAGACTTAAAAGGGAGCTAAAACTGAAGTTTGCCTTTATTAACTTGACACAAACACTTTCCAAAAAAGATAAAGTTTAGGTTGTAACATCTAAAAACATAGTAATTGTACTTTTTTTTCTCTAAAACTTGCAATCAAGCGAAAGGAAAAAAGTGAATAAAACCACCAGATTTATACACAACCCCAAGTGTGAAAATTCTTTCCTGTGGTTTTATGAAATACTGATTAGCACATTTTGTTTAATCAAGAACTTTCTTCTAAGCTCGTTGTATCAGTCTTCTCTTAAAACTCTCTGTAACAAAGTAAAATAATGTCTCTCTCAAAATGTATAGTTCTTCCAATAAAATGTTGTCGAACTCATCAGTGTAGCTGATAACTGCAGAGCTGAAGGAGATCGAAATATTATCTACTACCACACTGGCTGGTGAGTCCCAATTCCCCTCCCAGCTTTGGTCATTAGTAAATTGCTGCATTTGCCCATTGTTTGAGTGAAAGGCACTTGCTAACTAATAAGATCATCATCAAGCTGTAGTGAAACTTAGAAAGCCACCACAAACCAGAAATGGAAACCGTTTGCCTTCAAAGTAAAAGTTTATCTTTACCACCGCAGCCATTATGTTTCTAATGATACAACTTTGTACTTTCAACTTTACCTTCACCAGTTTGTGTCGTATTCATCACAGTTTCACAACTGCTTAGTAAGTAGTTGGCAGGTGTTTGCAGTTTCAGTTACTTGAATTAGCAGAGGTAAGGCCCAACAGGCACAGACTGGTCAAAGTGTCCACACCCCTGATAAAGCATAACTTTAAATCTTAATACAGTTTGAATCAGTTATAGCTTTTGCTCCTCATACAGTTGTAACAAAGGGAGAAATGGGCTATGGAGGTGAAAAATTGTCACCTTGAGCTTCAAGTGGTCAACTTCTGGAACTTCTGCTTTGGCTTCGTTTTTCAGTACTGAAGATCGCTACTTGGTATCTCCTTTTTTATTAAGTCTAATTGTATTTGGAATAGAACAGAACTTTTATAATGCCTTGGAGGTCCCCTCGGGGAAACTACGGTTCCAGTAGCACAACACCAGATCACCTCAAATACAAATAAACAAAAAACACCAAGCAGGTACAAATAATTAAGAATAGAATATTAAAAATAATATATCAGCAGCAAGTGGTAACGTGTCAGTCTGTTTGTTTAGTGTGCAGTTTGGTTTTAATTTATGTGTCTGGGGTCTGTGAATGTCTTTAATGTTGGAATGATATCGTGATTAAAAACAACGCTTCGTGGTTTGAGTTACAGATCAGTTGTGGGGTAGTTTGATTTTTCCCTTTATTTCCTTTAGAAATAAATGAAATAACTGACGTATTAGAGTATATTATAGTATTGGGTTTTTTTTTTTAACATGTAAACTGTGTCCAAAGCGCCTTGTGTAACTGCTAAGTTAGCATCCTCCTTTATCAAGCTGGATGCAGTGCCAAAGTAAAATAAGAACTTCGTTGTTCTTCATTTGTGTTCACTGACAGTGACTAATTGTTTTGAATGCATGATTACGTAGGACTGTTTGCTTATTACAAAGCCAGGCGTTTCTAGTGATACGTTGACTCGATAAAGTTGTACATTATCTTTGTGATTATAGTACATTGCACTTGTTTACTTTTAAGCTTATTAGAAAGGCAATTTTGTATCCACATTAGCTTGTAATTGTTATTCATAGTAGGCTGTTGCCCTCATCTGCTCTCTAAATTAAGTTCTCAGTTAATTGTTTTTTTTTTGTTTTTTTTTTGTTTCTTTTTTTCCATCCGTTAGGTTTATTCAGCAGATATCCAGAGGAGGACTATGAGTCATTCCCTCTGCCAGAGTCTGTTCCTCTCTTCTGCCTTCCCATGGGGGCCACAATTGAGTGCTGGCCAGCTAACACCAAATACTCCCTCCCTGTTTTTTCCACCTTCGTCCTCACCGGAGCCTCTGGAGAGAAGGTGAGATGAATGAATGGATATTTGGCCACACTACTTCATTTCTCACTCACCCAGGTGACTGACAAGCTTCTCTGGAAACAGCATTGGATCCAAGAGGCTCCCACTGACTGTTAGACCTCATCAACAGACTTCAACTGCCATCTGTACAGCTGACATGACCACAGAGTCATGCACTGTAGTGGGACACGAGAAAACCACATTGTGCTGCATGCCAGAATAAAAATGGGTCAGGCATGTTGCTTATAAACTCATATGTAGTGCTTTGTATTTTACATAAAAAAACAAAGTAAGAGTAAATGCCTGAACACTACTGAAGGACAAGGTTATTCTTTTTGTTGTCTTTTTATGGAGCTATTTTTTTTGCTTCCCAGGGCACAACAATGCAGACTCTGTTTCTCTTAATGAACCGCTCTCTCACACATGTGCACATCACACCAGTACCCTGATATATTTAGTATCCTAGTCATGCATTTTCCCATATAAATCATATCACACTTTCAGAGGCATTATAAACACTATATTTCCAGTTATATAAAGGCTAAAATATAGTGTTTTGCACTGTAGACATTGGTTTTATCTGCTGTATGATTGCTGTGGTAAGTTGTGCCAAAATCAGTCACTGATGCATAAAGGAGGATAATTGAAGTGTGTTTATTATCTTGTTAAAACAATTTAACAGAAGCATTACCTACAGATGTTATTCTACTCTCAATGATATAAACCTACTTTGATCCACCAATATGTACAGTTTGACACATACTTTTAGCACACTTCAAAAAGAGGGACAGTTTTAATTTCCAAACAGTTAATACAATTTTAATTTTGTAATTCTACACTGAATCTTTGAATTGAATCACTGTTGCATTTTTACATGAATTAACTTAACAAGCAGTCACTGGACCCAACATATGTGCCTTCATAACTCACTTTTCTCATCAAGCCATCTTTTTATGGTTGCCAATCTTTGCTTTTTTTCTATTTTGAATTCTTTATTGCTGTTAATTTGTGATGTGCTAAAAGTGCTGGATCCTAATGGTAATATACTATCATTATTGTTGCTGTTGGGTGAATTTATGCAAACAACCCTAGCAGAGGTTCACTGACACATCAGCAGAGGAGCACAATTCCAGTTTCAAACACACACAGGCACATCCTTGGTTCCCAAATCTCAACACAAACCCTGGCCTGCTGTTGGTTTGGAAAGACGTCTAGTTGGGGTTAGTGTCATGTTGACACAAATTATTAAATTATGTGGTGAAACAATCGTGATTGAAAACAAATAACATCCAGACCCTTCTACTGTTTAATAGCTTAGTCTGCCAAACAAGGTCAGTTTGGGGTCAGCAGCAACTGGCAGTGCCAAACCCTTCTCAGTCTGCTGCTGCTGAGTCAAGTTTTTGTGTGTGTGTGTGTTTGGAGGGTTGATTCTAATGGGGATATTTGTTGAGGACAGTGTGTTTGCTGCCTGGTCTTTTACTAGCCAAGGTCAGAGAAGGACCCAGCTGGACTCTGGCAGTTTGCAGACTCCACTTATAACAGAGCAATCACACCTAAGTTAAATATTCTATATTTATTGCCATAAACACAGTCTCTGCACGGCCATACCACACTGAGCATACCTGATCTCGTCTGATCTCAGAAGCAAAGCAGGGTTGGGCTTGGTTAGTACCTGGATGGGATCAAAGCTAGGTTGGTGCCTAGGAGTACCGGGTGCTGTAAGCCTTTTTTGGGGGGGTGGCTGTGGCTCAGGTGGTAGAGTAGATCAGATACTGAAGATACACCAGAAGGTTGGTGGTTTGATCCTTGGCTTCCCCAGTATGCATGCTAAATATCCTTGGGCAAGATAGTAACCCCAAGTTGCCCTCTGATGATGCGTTCTTCGGAGTGTGAATGTTTGCACTTGCGTTTAGAAGTGCTTGTATAAGATGGGGTGAATGAGGCATGTTGTATACAGCGCTATGAGTACTCCGGGAGAGTAGAAAAGCGCTATATAAGTCCATTTACCAATATTTTTTTGTAAACTTCTTATCAGTTAAAAGGTGTCAAAGCCTCCAGTTTTAATGTTAGTTGGCTTCTTGTTTCTGGATGAAACCCTAAACTTTGTGGTGAAAGAAGGAAATTCATTCATAGACCTTAATAGAATGGAAACACTTAATATGCTTTTTAATAAAAAGGCTTCATTTTTGACCACATAGAACCAAGCACACCTGCTCATTGGCAAACAAAGACCTGAGTTCCTTTCAGGGGGAAATGTGAAAAACCGACCCAAACAGGCGGCACAGCAGATAAGCCCGTTAGCTTTGATCTGTGTATGAAGTGGGAAGGTGTCACGTTTCCTGGAAGCAGAGGAGATTTATTTAGCCCAGCTAACTTCTGTTTGTTTGGACCACTGTTGGCATGTCGATGATCAGTAGAAGTTAAACAGCTACACATAAACTGTTTCTATGCCTGCTGATGCTTCAGAGGACTACGCAGAACCTGTCCACTCCTTTGTGTTATTAATGTCATTAGTTCAGGTCAGGTCCAGGGGTTTCAGTTACATTGTGTTTGTGTGTGTGTGGTGTGCTTTACCTCTGTCACAGTTATAACCATGTTAGAACCTAAGAGTTTGATAGTTTCTGGACAGCAAGTACATTTTACATTGTCGTTGCATCCTGAAAAGGCTGTAGAATCTGGCGGGCAGGAGCCATTCGATTTGGTACTGGATATCCTAAAAAGAAAATAAACTGCAGAAAATCCATTACAGTCAATATTATCCTAAGAAACGTTGAGGCAAAGCACTGCAATATATCTTTACTGCTGTTTAACTCAATTCCCATGCCATATGTTTCATCAGTGACCTGCGCGGTGGTGCCTCAGACAACTCACAGGATGCACAAGATGTGGGCCAGTTTAATTGTTGATAATACCATTCAAGCTGTTTTTAAAAAAAATATTATTATTGTGTTAGTTAAATTTTAAATGTAAGAACATTTTAATTCCATTATCTCACATTTGGTCCTCTGGAAAATAATGTTGCCCACCTCAGGGCTAAGCTGGTATGGCAGTATGTCTGTGTGTGAGTGAGAGAGAAGGAGATATGAAATAAGACGATTGGATTATCAGAACTAACTAGCTGATTAGCATAAAATGGTTGGAAACTATTTTGAAAAAGTTGATGGGTTTTAGTTGATGTTCAAGCAACATTTGCAGTGAGCACACACTGAATTGTGTAAATGAAATCTTTGGGTTTGGCTGTCAGATAAATAAGGCAAATAATTTTAGGTTGTAAAGTTGGGCATGTAAAATTGCATATGGCTGGATTTATTTTCTTTTAATTTATTAACCAGTCAAATCAAATCACTGAAGTATTTAGACTGTTTCTGGTTTCCTGTGTTTTTATTTCTCCTCTACCAGGTTTATGGTGCTGCCATTCAGTTCTATGAGCCCTACCCACAGGAGTGCCTGACTGATCAGCAACTCTCCCAGCTGGGTCTCCTGATCCCTGACCCACACAGACCCTCTCCCTCCAGCTCTGTGGCCGCTGGCACCAGCACCAGCACCAGCACCGCAAACGGCAGCCCGCGTTCAGTCTACACCAACAAGTGTATCTGCCTGCTCTCTCACTGGCCCTTCTTCGACGCTTTCCGCAAGTTCCTCACATTCCTCTATCGCTACTCCATCTCGGGCCCTCATGCCCTGCCCATTGAGAAGTGAGTCCTCTGTGTTTCTCTTTTCATTTAACGACTGTATGCTCTGGTTGCTTGACCTGTTATTATTTAGTGTTCTAGCAACTACAATGTTTGGGTTGTTGAAATATGACCTCTTATAACCTCTTTTCTTTGGCAGTTTCTACTTGGTGTTACGCTGAGATAGATCACTAGTTTGCATTGTGTCTATATCTGGACCCATTTTTTTCTGATGTTAGAGTTGAAAAAAGATATTCTATTTTTTCTTACATGGAGGAAGAAAAAAGGGAAAATAAGTTACATTTGGTCAGATAAATACTTTTAATTCTGCTGGTAAGGTACTGTGTAACAGAAGATTTGTGCTTTGTGTATTTCACTCCTGCTCATTACTGTTGAACAGATGGATTATTTTGCTGCCCACTGCTGGTATATTTGGCCTTATGTTCCTCTCATTTTTCTTCATTCCAGGCACATCTCCCAGTTCATGCACAAAGTTCCCTTCCCTTCATCTCAGAGGCCTCGCATCCTTGTGCAGGTATGTTTGAACTGCAAGAGTGAAATGGTTTTTTGTGATGCTCATTGAATGTAATGCAGGCTAGAATGTTTAATCTGCATCGTGCTGAAGAATGAATTGATATCTGAAAGTGTTAGTTCACCTGCAGGGGTGCACTGCTTTAGGTCCTTCATTATGGATGAACATTTAAATGATTCAGTGCAGACTTTTTTTGCTTGGTTGGTTTTATCTCATTTTCCAGCTTTTCTTTAGCTTTCCCCTCATGACAGCCTGATGCTGAGCCAGCCGGTCTCTTCTCCTTTACCGCTCAGGTAAGAGCAGCTGCGCTCAAAGTTTCTTTGTGCTAAATGTTAGTTTTGGTGTCAGATCTAAAGAAATGTGTGTAAAACTTAAGTTAAAAAACATATAAAAATTTTGAACTGACAAAATGTACAGTCTTAAAAAAAAGGACAGCAGCATGTCAACAGGGTCATTTTTACACTGCTGTGTAGCATCCCATATTTGTCTGATACAGGATTTTTGCTTCTAGCTGTTTTTAAATGGTGAAAGGTCTGGACTGCATGTAAGTTATGTAACTTTCCACATGTGCAAGTGTCAGTTCTATAGGTACGAATGCACCCCTGTATCATCAGAGATGCAGTTTTGAATTAAACACGCTAATTTCATCTGACCCCAGAACAGTTTTCCACTTTCCCTTAGTACATGTAAAATGAGCTTTGGCCAAGATAGCAGTGTTTCTGGATCATCTTCGCATAGGGCTTCTTTGCATGATAGAGCTTAAAGCTGCATTTGTGGATGGCACAATGATTTCTGAAAGTGTTCTTGAGTTCATGCAATGATTTTCATGACAGAAACATGTCATCATCACAGTGCTCCCTGAGATCCTCTCGTTTTCATACAGTCTTGTTACTGACCTGTTGCTGTTGACACCAATTAACTGTTTTTTTATTGACCACTTACATTTCCAGTCTTTTGTTGCCTCCATCCCAATGTTTTCGAGGCGTATTGGTCCCGTCAAATTTGAATTAAATTGCATGAAAAATATATCAATTTTCATGCAATAGTAAAATGTCTTAGTTTAGACTAAAAATTAAACTAAAATTCTGAGACCAAACAAATATTTCTACAAAAAAAAAATGGATTCATACACAGTGCTCTTACTCTCTTTTGGTAGGGTTTGTTGGTTTGTAGCTGTTTTTGTCTATTGATGCAGATTATCCTTAGCCCCTGAATCCCCACCAGCTCCAAGCCAGAATATGTTTCCAATCTAAAGTTTTTGTTTAATTAGGTGTGGGTTCACTTTATTTCTACAACTTGTGGTGATTGTTGCCAGACTGCTCTGTGTGACCTTCATCTGTTCACTGCACTTGTTTTCCAAATGACTCTGCCTGATCCAGATGTTACTTGCAGACTTTAGACGTTTGTATGAGATTACAGGTAATTGGACTGCAAGACTGCATTTGTGTATCAAAGCTTCACAGGTTTATGATGCACCACCATTGCAGTAATATGGGTGTTTCTGTTTTTCTGATAAGCACAAAATTCATATCTGGATTTTTTTGTGCTCTTCCAGATCTTACTTTTACAGATTTTACTTTCATGGTTCCTCTCAAATGGTCCTTTTAATATTCTAAACATTAGAAGCACTTCAACATCTTTAATGGACTTCTCTGTTGTAGTTGAAGGTGTACTGTATTCATCAGTTACAAATGAACATTTGAAGTTTGTCCAGGTGCCACATTTTTGTTACAACAAAGAAATCATCCACCAAATACAAATATCCTTTACTTTTTGTGCCATGTTTATATAATCAGGTCTGAGCTTGCCTTGTATTATATCTATTAGAGTAGTTTGAAAAAACATCAAGTAATCCTTTCAAAAAATATATACAATAGCTAAAAAAAACGTCATTTATATATTTTTTTTATTTAGTGGTGGTCGATTTTCCACACTGCTCCATAACCTTGGGCCAGAGAACGCTGTCACCTTGTTGGTGTTTGCTGTCACTGAACATAAGATCCTGATCCATTCACTACGACCGGCCGTACTGACCAGTGTTACTGAGGCTCTAGTGTCTGTAAGTAACTCCATTCAACTGTCAAAGATTGCTTTATCTCCTCTTAGTTTCACTATCTTCCTGTTTTATGCTTAATTTCAATGAATAGCAGAATTTACAATTGCAAGAAAAAATTTGTGAACCCCTTTCTGTATAACTCTGTAAATACAATAAAACATTGTTGTAGGTAAAAAAGAAAATCAAATCCAGTCATAGAAAAATATACTTGACCACTGACTGAACTGCTAAGATGAGCAGTAAATTTGAAGGTAAAATTAGTTTGAGGTGTTTCCAGTTTGTTGACATTTAGGTGTAAGTGGGTGTCCTGTTTTTAAGAGCGTGGCTTTGTCCAAGCCTGACCTTGACATTAAAAGTTTGTGATGCTAAACATGACTTAGAACCACTTATAAAGAGTTTGGATGCCACAGTCAGTAAGACTGTGTGCAAATGAAGGAAACACAGTGTTACTTTCCACAGAAAGGGGGCGACCAACAGAAGTCACTCAAAGAAAATGTCGTGTTAAAGTCTGAACAACTATTAAAGAACTCCGGGGAACTTCCCTGGACCTAAAGAGCTCTTTCACAGAAGTCTCCATGTTTCCCCCAACAAGATAATACTAAACAACATCGATTTGAAGTAAAGGGATGCAAGGAAAACTCCACTTCTCTTTAGAACATGGAAAAGTCAGGACAAGCCAGAAAGCTATTGAACCAGTGTTTTGTGGATGGAGCAGATTTAAATAGATTGTTTTTAGTTCAAATGAGAAGCATTATGTTTGGAGAAAGGACTCAGCATTCCTGGATGAGAGGCTTATTCTGTGAAACATTGTGGTGGTGTCATAGAAATACTTGTCGTCATTGATGGAAAAAAATAAGAATTATACCAGCAAATTCTAAATGAAAACTTCAGGACATCATTAGGTGATGAGGAGAGCCACTGATCCATAGCATACAAGTACCAACGAACAGTTAAACATGGTGCTTTAGAATGATGAAGTCTGGACCTTAATCCAAAAGAAATGTGGTATGTCCTGTATCCACTGACTATTGGAATATCAGATTATTTTTCTCTGACAGTAAATAACCAAGTCAGATAGATTTGTTGTTTTGAATTCTCTCTTTCTAGTGTTAAAAAAAATGGTGGGGGGCATTCACCAACATTTTCTTAAGACTACAGATGGTGTTCACATTTTGTTTTAATCCTTTATACAGCTCAACTATACTGTGAATCTGACCACATGCACTGCAGCTCAGCTGTCTGATTTTTCTGCCCTTGTTCTCTTTTTCATCCTCAGATGATTTTTCCATTCCACTGGCCCTGCCCGTATATTCCTCTGTGCCCCCTGGCGTTGGCTGATGTGTTGAGTGCCCCGTGTCCATTCATTGTAGGTGTGGACTCTCGCTACTTTGATCTTTATGATCCCCCTCCAGATGTCAGTTGCGTGGACCTAGACACAAACACCATCTTCCAGTAAGTACAATCCATAAAACCTTCCCACAGCTGTAGGTATTTACTCACCATGTAGTTATTCAACATGTTCATTGTTCTACACAGCGATCCATACAGCACCTTCTAAGCTATAAGCTCAACATCCTTTGGTCCCTCTATTTTTCAGACGGCATAGCTGCTGGCTCATGAGTTCTAACTTTAGACATCAGGCCAATTTCTTAGAGATTGGGTGGAAATGGTTATTTTTGTAGTGTCAGACTTGTTTTAATATGATGGGAATGTAATTTTCTAGTGTGCCAGGTAAGGTCAGTAATGGTTCACATCATTTTTGGCCTCATTACCAGCCAGACAACATTGGGGTGGTCTGAAATCCCTCTTGGCCTAACCACTGCTCATGCTGATGTTGGCCTCAGTGTATGTTTCTGCTTTTCTAGCCATGAAGATAAGCGAGCCCTCACATGGAAGATCCTGCCAAAGAAAGCTTGTAAAAACCTAATGAATGTGCTGAATAATCTCTACCAGCAGCTTGTTGATGGTGAGTGCTGAAGCGTTGGGGCAAATTATTGTAAACTGTATCCAGTGTTAGCTTTTATTTAGTTCATTTCTGGATGTATGTATGGTAAAGCTCACTTTCAATGATAATTTAGGGTCTAACTAAGGTCTCCACATTGCAGGCTCTTCTATTTTTATCACCTGTAGGCATTGATTGTGTTGCCTTTACAATTTGCTCTCCATTCACTTTCCTTTGTCCAGCTCTCCATTCAAATCTGAAAGCCAGGAATAATCCCATCATAGCATAATCTCCTAATTATCCGTCTGCCTTGGTATGGGGCTCATTGTATTGTTATCAACTTTTGAGGAAGCATACCCACTGAGTGAACATGAAACCTGCTGCTTCTCAGGCTGTAGGAAAATGAATAATTTAATTTTCTGATTCAGTGAGTTGAAAATCTAGCCAGTCACTACCACAAGTGCTGAATATTGATATGCATGCCAGAGATTTTGGTTGAGACATTTAACCCTGCTGGAGGTCTCTAAGAATGTCAACTAAGGATTTAAAAAAATGTAATTATGTAATACTAATTCTCATTCATAGTAGGATTATTTACTGGAATACTTCAGCTGTACACAAACCTTTCAACACATGTACTTTGATCAGAACCACTTCATCAGAATGCAAATGACACAGCTGGCTCAACTGAAAGTAGTGATTTACCCTTTATTTTGACATTAACCTAAAGATCCTGATATGTGCTGTCAGCTGCTAAAATTGATTTTCCTCCTGCTTCAGGTCAGTACCGATCAGATGGGCTGCTGGAGCTGAGCATGAGCGATTCGTCAGAGCTGAGCTGTGGGAAGAGTCTCCACACACTGGAGCTAGAGATCCAGGAAGCCTTTCTGTGCTTCATGGCAGCAATTCTAAAGGGCTACCGCTCCTTTTTGCGCCCCATCACTCAAGCGCCTTCAGAGAAAGCCACAGATGCAAGCTCCCTCTTTGACTTGCAAGGTATCAGGAATAATGTCAGTGTCCACATGTAGCTTAAGCTCTCGACAGCTCTCCATGTGCAGAGAAAAACAGATTGAGCTGATGTCCGCATCCCACTGGCCTCTTCACATTCCTCACACAGAAACATGAAAAGCCCACTACAGTGTAATGAACCAATTTATGTCTCAGAGATACAGAAACAGCTTGGAAGTCAATATTTGGTATGACCACCTTTATTCTTTGACATAGCCTGAACTATCTCAGGCAGCTTTCTCATAATTCCTTTAAGTAGTCTTCAGGAATACTTCTCCAGGCTTTTTGATTATCCCACACTGCCTAAATATTAAGGTCTTACTCTGCGGAGGCCAATCCATGACTGATTGTGTTTTTTACTACATTGGCAGTTTGTTTGGAATCATTGTCATACTGACAAATGAAGCCACTGCTAATCAAACCCTTTTTAGATGGTATTGGATGGTGAATCAAAATCTTATGGTACTTTTCTGCACTCACCTCCTTTTACACTTGCTCTGTTAGTGTAGATATGTAGATATGGACGACAATTTAAGAAGTCAGTCTGAGCTCTTAGAGGAAATAATGCAGATGCTCTCGTTTTAGTTTCTTTCTGGAAAAAATCAAAAAAATTGTGTGATATATCCTGACAGATTAGTCTAAGGAGCTGTAAGGAAAAGGCGTCTGGACTTCTTTAGGTTGCTTGAAGACGTTTCACCTCTCATCCGAGAAGCTTCTTCAGTTCTAGAGTCAAATGGTGGAGAGTCCCATATTTATGCCTTGTGGGAGTGTCCCTCATAGAGGGACAATGGGCCCCCTACTGATCCTCTACCTAATCACACGAGGTGTGAAAACGGGTGTGGGTCTCAATCAGCCATGGTTTCAGGTGAACTCATTGTGAAACCTGGCCTCACCCTATCATGTGAATTCCAGAGGTCAGATGGCCCAGGATGTGAGTGGGCGTTAAGGCGCCTTTTCCTTACAGCTCCTT
>VUQR01012101.1:4467-22008 GCA_015108515.1 Hemichromis elongatus
ATTACAATGATTATAATCGAGTAACCATAGTTAACATGATTGGCAGCTTCTTTTTGGCGTCACTGTAATTGTTATGGATCATGAAACTTAACAGTACCTACATATCAATTGATTGCAGAAAGGAAGGAATAATTTTGCTGGAATTCTACTAACAAAAAGTGTGGTTATACACTATTAGGTGTGATCTTTAATTCCCCTTTCTGTGGCTTTTAACAGGTGACTCACCTGGTGTTCCAGTACCTGAAGATGTTGCAGACACTTGGACCACAGCAAAGGCACTTTCTTTTACTCGCATTTTTACACACACACACACACACTCACATACACACGTCTGGTTTGCTATCCTCGTAGGGACATCCCATTGACATAATGCCTAACCCCAACCTTTAACATAAACCTAACCATAACCCAACTGTAACCCTGACACTAAAACCACATTTTGAGTGTGAAAAATGCCGTCAACCCCATGGGGACCTGGATTTTGGTCCCCACTAGGCTTGTTGGTCCTCACCAGTACAGTAAATTTCAGATTTTGATCCCTACCAAGATAGTAAGAACCCGTACACACATACGCGTACACACACACACACACACACCTTCAAATCAATCTTAACCCTCAAACAGGGATTTGAATGGGGCTATAAAAGTGAAGCTTTTCCACCGGTCATCCCTTTCCAAAATGTCCTTACTATGATGGTGGAAATCCCAAACCGGTCCTCACTAAGACTGGTAGACATGAAAACACACACATCTTACCAAACAACCCAATTTTTTATTTTTCTTTCTTTCTTTCTTTATAATTTGTTCACTTTGAAATCAAATATACAACATGGATTTTCTGTCTGCTTGATTGTCTGACTCGGTGCATTGTGGAGTGTGTAGTAGTAAATGCTGGTTTATTTGGAATACTGACACCATAATGCATCTGGCTGGCGATTCATTTGTATATTTATGGTCTTATTATTTTTGTTTTCGTTATGTTGCTTACTCTGTCTTAGAGACTACTGGTATTGTGACATCTGAGCAATTTTACGAGATGAATAAAAGTTGTAATTCTTTGTTTCTGTCTGTCTGTGCACTCAGGATATATGAAGAGATTCAGAGGATTGAAGCGAATGAGTTTCACTATCAGGAGCAAGTACGGCTAGCAGCCTTCATTAGTCGCTGAGTTGCTGTGTTTTGGACATGTAGCAATATAGTATTGTTATTACCAATGAGATTGTGTGAGTAAAGCCTATTTGTTTTCTTTTTCTCTTTGCCAGATTGATCCTATAGAGTACGTGGAGGACATTTGTGAAAACATGCAACTGTTCCCTAAAGAAGACTTCCTGACAGGAGATCAGTTGATGTTTGAGTTCAATCCAGAAGTAAGTAGTTCAGTAGTTCTGGGAGTGAACCACTTTCAGGGCTTTTATTCTAAAATGCAAAATGTCCTTTTTTAGATAAAGATGTTAATGAAACAGGTCACTCAAAAGTAAAAAATATAGATGTGTTTCTCACCGTGCCTTTAATGATTTTGCTTTATATTTCTTAGAGCTGAGATCCTCTTTTCTGCTGGTGGATGTTATTTTGCATCAAAAGTTACAGTCTAACTGTGGCATTGCATACTTTCTGTGTTAACGTCTGTTCTGTTTTTCTGTCTCATTGTGTTTAGCTGCTAAAACTGTCTCCCATTAACGTTGATGTTCTTTAGAAACTGAGGATATATGATCTCTCTCTGTGCTGCAAACATCTTTTGATTTGTTTAGGTGATCAGTGCAGCTCTGTCTCTCCTCACCCCTGAGAAAGCCAACCTGATGCTGTTGTCACCAGAACATGAGGGCCAGTGTCCCCTTAGGGAGAAGTGGTTTGGCACACAATACAGCGTGGAGGGTGAGTGTGTGTGTTTACTGTCACTGTAGCAGTTCCTTCGTACATTGTAAGCGTTCAGTGAATACATTGTCTTTTTTTCCCTTGTGTGGTGGTATTCAGCCACATATAAAGCAGAGCCAGCAGTAGAAATGCCAGCATTTATCTCTGTCTTTTATATGGCAAACAATGGTTTTGGAAAAGCATTTAAAAAATTTTTTTAAAAAGTACAGCGTTTACTTTATTCAGGAGTTAAATCAAAATGGCAAGTATTTCTTATGTATTAATAGATGTTTTACCTTCATACAGATATCCAGCAAGAGTGGATGGAGCAGTGGACAGGAAACCTGGAGCTTAACGCTGACCTCCACCTTCCTGCAGAGAATAAGTTCATTGGTAGGTGAAGAAACTTCTTTTTGCATTATGGGCGAAAAAGAGGGTCTTTCTGGCCTAAACTGCTGAATCCCGTATCTGAAAAGTGTCCAATACGATGATTTGGACAAGATGTGCTCCAGCAGTTTGGACTTTGCCTCTTCATTAATCCATCTGCGAAATACTTGTAATCAGATATATTGACCAAACCTGGAAGAACAGACTATTTATGTCAGTGTGTTTTGTCGTTTGTAATGCTCCCTTGTTAGTCACTGATCTAGCTGAGGTGTATTAATCCAAGCTAAAATTTGTCAAGTCAGGATGGTATTTTTCTCTCTGGGGGAGGTTGAGTGATTTGAAACGCCACTCGGAGCATTTGCAGTAAGTTTTCTCCCCCTTACCTTGGCAGTTATTAAAGCAGCAGTTAAATGTTGTTTCACAGCATGTTTAGCCTCCTTCTATAATTTTAAGTCCAGGGGAGGGAAACTTTGCATCTTAGAAGTGTAGTGTTAAATTAGCTCAGCCTATATTTTGACAACAGCGCAAGATGAAGAAAAAATGTTTGAAAGATCCCAATAGCTGCGTCAGAGGAAAGATAATCCTGTTTTTGTTGGCTTACCCATGTATAGCTTAACTTCTTTCACATGTGGTAAATGATGTATTTAACACTATTTTGTACTAGTCTTTTCTTGCTGTAGCCTAGTCAAAATTCCTCTTTTTATTCTGTCCAAATCAAGTCACGGCTTCTGTTGGAAAATGAAAAAACTTGTGCCACAAACTGTAGTTCCTCAAATGGCCACTTGAGGCTGGTTTCAAAAGTCAGTCCCCATAAACGGTGTCCAGCTTTAGAGCAGAAAGACACCTGTTTTCAGCCTGGTACAGAAGACCACAATGGTCTTTATAACTAATTTCCCTGTTCACGGAGTATGGGGGGTACATTTAGTGTAACTTCTATTTTAGGTTGTATTAAGGCTCAAAATTCAAGTGGATGCTGTGTCATCCTGTGTTTGGTTTTTATTAGAGGACAAACTCTGAGGAATCTGCTGCTTGTTTTGTTTTATAACCTGTTTGTTTGTTTTTTATTCCATTTAATATCAAATTGAATTATTAATGCATCTTGATAACCAGACTGGTTAAGCTAGTTATTACTTTTATAAATAATTGAAGTTATTTTATTACAGATTGTGAAGGTAAAATGTATTTTAGAATCCTCTAATAAATAAAGGACATGATAATACAACACCTAACACCTTCATTATTGTAGCAAAACAAAATTATGGAAAAGTTATAAATCAGTTTGAAATAGCTTGCCGTTATAAAATAAAAATCTCCTAAAATTTCACCGTGAAATAGATTAAATCCATTAGTCTGCGTTTCAAAATGCACCACATATTTTTGCTACAACAAAATAAACACATTTTATTGAATGAATTATTTTAAAAGTAGAACAAAAACACGGTGTGGATTGAATGGTGTACGTTAAAGGTCAATATTTTAACTTAGACACAGAAAAACAAAACACCTCTGGCCAAATGTAAAGGTTGATTCATTCTGTCGTTGTGGTTTGCTTACAAACTTTGTAAAGTGACAGACCCACACGGCCAGTTTAACTAAAAGCTGGCAGCTTCACTTTCTGGCCCAAGGGTTTCTGAATCATTTATTGTGGGGGTAACATCTCTCTCTGTGTTGACAAGCGACTGCATGTTTATCCCTAAACTGTATATAATGAATTGTCGAAAGTCACGCATTATTTATGAGGCTGTACCGAGTGGAATGGTGATTTATTGTGTGTGTGCACTTGTTCAGCCACTGACTTCACCCTGAAGCCCTCTGACTGCCCAGACTCCGAGTTCCCAGTCCGGATAGCCGACAGCGACAGGGGCTGCCTGTGGTACAAGAAAGATAACAAATTCAAAATCCCAAGAGGTAGACTGTTTGTTAGAGTGTGTACTTGTACCGTGTACATCAATTAGCATGCAAGATGTTACTTTAAAGGTATTTAATGTCATTAGGGAATAGTTGACACCTGTTTGCTCTCTCTTCTGCTTTAGCCTACATCAGATTCCACTTAATCTCTCCAGTAATCCAGCAATCCGCTAAGAAGTGAGTTTAAGCTCAGATAAGAGTTTGTGAAAATAAGTGTTTGTTTTTTGCTATGACCTTTGTTAATGTCTGCTTTTCTTTTTATCCCCATCTCTTTTTTTTATCTGCTCTCTCTCTCCCGCTGCCTGCACTTATGTCTTTTTGTCATTTTTACCCCCCCTCCCCCACGTTTCTCCTTTCTCTGTCCTTCCACCTTCTTCTATTTTGCCTGTTTGTTTTTTTTCTCTTTATCCCGTGTCTCATCCTTCTTACCTCCTTCTTCCCCCTTCTTATAACATTCCCTGCCCTCTCTCGGTTTCACTTTTTTTTTAAATTCTCTTTATTTTTCGCCTTTCTCTTGTGCTCCAGTGTGGTCCTGTTTGACCTTCTGGTGAACATTCTGGGCCACAACCTGGCAGAGCCAGCGTATGAGGCTGAAGTGGCCCAGTTGGAGTATAAACTGGTTGCTGGTGAGCACGGACTGGTCATCAAAGTTAAAGGATTTAACCACAAGCTTCCTGTGAGTAAGCATACATACATACATACATACATACATAGATGAACAGTTAGGACAGTGGCATGTTGTATTTTAGCCTCTATACACCACCACAGGAGATTATGAATCAAACATTCAGTATTGATGTACAGCCTTTCAGCTTTAATTCAAGGGGCTTTACAAAAATTTGCTTAACTTTTTAGGAACTATATCAATTTTTATACAGAGTTCCCGTTTTTAGAAGCTCAAATTAACTGTACAAACTGATATAATTTTAAATATAAGAATTGTTTAAATGTTTGGATGAAAATCTTTTGCAGTCAATGAGTGCCTGAAATCTAGAAGCCGTGGACAGTACCATCACTTAAGATGGTCTGCCAGGCTTTTACTGTACCCGCCTTCAGCTGGGACTCTCTGCCTTCTGTTTCGTCTTCAGTAACTGAAAAACATGCTGTGTTGGGTTGAGATCAGGTGACTTACTTGGCCATTGAAGTATAAGCCATTTCTTTGTCTTGAGAATCTCTTGGGTTGCTTTTGGAGCATGCTTTGGATCGTTTTCCATTTGCACAGTGAAAGGGTATCCAATCACTTTTGAAGCATTTGGCTAAATGTGAGCAGAGAGCACAGCCCTGTAGACTTCAGTATCCTCCCCGTTACTTCTACCAGCAGTCACATCATCACTAAACACTAGTGACCCAGTTTTGCTGGCAGCCGTACACGCCAAAACATTGCCTCCACCATGTTTTACAGATAACACGGTATGCTTCAGATTACGAGCTCTTCCTTTCAGTCTCCATACTTTTGGCTCCCCACCATTCTGGTACAAGTCAATCTTGGTTTTATCTGTCCAAGGAATTTTACATGTTTTCTGGAAAAGTTGAAGCTGGCATTCCAGTTCTTGTGTGTTTTGTTCCTATGGTCTCATCGGTGCATTCCTTCTTTTAAAGAATGTGCCAGACACTTTGCCTGAATCATCTCTTTGGAGCTCATGTTGAAGATTCCAGAGTAAAGACACCAAATGCAAGTCCCACAATTGGAATCAATTTTAGATTTTTTATCTGCCTAATTGTTATAGAATAACAGGCAAAAGGCCTCACCTGGTCATCAAAATGTCTGTCTGTAACACATTTATTGATTTTAAAATCCACTGTGTTGGTGTGCAAAGGCTAAATTGATTTTAATCTAACAGTTACAAACATAACTGTACGTGTAGTAGTTTTGCATACATTAAAACACACCCTGAATAATAAAGAATCTTATGTAAGCCGACTAGTTGACCATATTTTTCTCTGTAGTTGCTGTTTCACCTGATCATTGACCACCTAGCGGATTTCTCGGCCTCCCCTGACGTCTTCAGCATGTTCGCAGAGCAGCTCAAAAAAACCTACTTCAACATCCTCATTAAACCCGAGAAACTCAGCAAGTATGTTGCTTCCTCATTGCTATGCGAGATTATCAAGTGTATGTTGCCTTCTAGTGGTGAAATGTGTGACAGCCCTAAATAGAGAAGCCTCCGGTCCTCACCGTCCTCTTTCATCCTCTCGTTCTCATCCCTTTTTATCTCCTCCAGGGACGTGCGCTTGTTGATATTGGAGCACTCTCGCTGGTCCATGGTGGACAAATATCAGGCTCTAACAGCTGGTTTGACCACTGAAGAGCTGATGGAGTTCAGCCGAAGCTTCAGAGCTGAGCTCTTTGCAGAGGGACTGGTGCAAGGGAACTTCAGCAGTGCAGTGAGTGGACAGCAGTCAGCACACAGACAAGCATACTGATTGACAATAATATTAGCTGATTAGAGTGAATCAGTCAATGTTCACGTCTACACTTGCATCAGTTGCTTCTGGGTGTGCTTGACATTGCCCTTGTGCTTGCCTGATTGCCTCTCCTCACTCTCTTTCTCTCTTATCTCTCACTAGTCATTACTCTTTATTGTATTTCCTCCACAGGAGTCTATGCAGTTTCTGCAATATGTCACAGAGTAAGTCAGTTATTACACTGAATGCACTCCCTAATGAGAACACCAATACTATACAATCAAATAGATTTGTTTGCTATAATACGCCGTGATTCACATCAGCTTCAGTTGTTTAGTCCATAATTCGCCTTTCGCCTACACTTTTTTTTTTTCTCTCATCTCTTTACCTTCTCACTTATTTTACTCCCTTCTCTCCTCGCGTCTTGCCTGGCAGTAAGTTGCAGTTCTCCAAGCTGACAGTGGAGGTACCGGTGATGTTCAGGGTGGTCGAGCTTCCACAGAAGCACCACATCTGTAAGGTCAAATCACTGAATAAAGGAGACGCCAACTCTGAAGTCACTCTTTATTACCAGGTATAGACACACAATATACATGCACATCTATAGGGCATCAAGTCAATCATTTCATCTCTGAAGGTTCATTGTTTTTATGCACACAAATTCATTCCCATTTTCTTTCTGTTTGCTTTTTATTTAGTCTGGCCCCAAGGCTTTAAGGGAGCACACACTGATGGAGCTGCTGGTGGTGAGCATTACAATACGTTGCTTCTGTTTCCACACACTCTCTCTTTGATGCTGTCATCCCTCCATCATTGACTGACTTGTTTTTTGGGGTGGGGGGGTTCAGATGCACATGGAGGAACCCTGCTTTGATTTCCTCAGGACCAAAGAGACTCTGGGGTGAGTTTCTGCAGCGTTTGATATTATTTTTTCCGTTCATTTAAAACCAAATTTCTAAAACTAAGCGAAACAATTAGTTTTTCCATTTAAATTAGCGTTACACACTAATATTTTTCTGAAACTAGAAAGCTGCAGTTAATTTGATTTATTTGTATTTGTTTTAAATGTGCTCCATATGGAAATGCACAAGTTTTCAAAGTAACTTTCTTAATATATCCAGTTCTCTTCCTCTTCCTTTTTACATTTTTTCTGCCATTTTGAGGGTATTGAAGTTATTATATGTGAAAATCAAAGGTATGCATAGAAACTAACCTTCTGTTTCCACCTACACGTCTCTGTCTGTATTGTATTTCATTACTTTGCCTTCTAGAAAGAACAAGTCTGTGCCGACCTTGTTAAGAGACTGTCAGATTTCTGTTTGGTATGCCTGAAATGTGGGAGCTAGTAATATTTAAACCTGCGCCAAGCTGCTCTAGTTCTACTGGGACAAATGCTTTTCACAATGAAATTCAATTTTCATACTTGCCAGACTGGTTTTATTACAGAGTGCAAATCAGATGTAATGCAGTTTTTCCATCAGCTTATTTCACCTGTATTTTCTCTAATCCTAAAGCGTTCTTTTTGTCTCCGTCTGCAGATACCATGTCTACCCCACCTGCAGAAACACCTCAGGCGTTCTAGGTTTCTCTGTCACGGTGGAGACACAGGCCACAAAGTTCAAGTGAGTCTGCAACACAATGGAAACCTTTAATTTGCCCAAAGCAAGATACGATTTATCTTAACAACTTTCCCAAAACCAAGGTAGATTTATCTTGCTGTTCATCCAAACCCAAGCTGCAATTTATCCATGTGGCCATGAAAAGTGAAGCAAGTGGAAGTGATAAATGACTAAAGGAATCAAATGCGTTCTATAGCCTACAATATATCTCTTACCTCTCATCTCTGTCAGTACCGAGCTGGTGGAGCTAAAGATTGAAGAGTTTTTGGCTTCCTTTGGAGAGAAGCTCAATGCACTGACTGAAGAGGCCTTTAATACTCAGGTCTGTGTAAATGTGCTTTGTTTTTTCTTATTGTATTTATGAGTTTCCCATTCTTATGGAAAAAATTGCAAATATTGCTGCCTATCCAAAAGATTTCTAAATGTCAAAAGTTATATCTCATTCTATTAATAACACTTTTCTGAGTCACGTAAAACCCGACTGAATGCCTAAATGTGAAGCTGCACGGTGGTAGAAGTGACTAGAAACGCTGTACTCGTGTTTTCTGCAGGTGACTGCTTTAGTAAAGCTCAAAGAGTGCGAGGACACACATCTTGGTGAGGAGGTGGACAGGAACTGGGCTGAGGTGGTTACGCAGCAGTATGTCTTCGATAGGCTCAATAGAGAGGTGAGGACAACAGAACTTTTAAAACAACAGCTCTGATGTGGACAGACGTGGACCTCGATGATCGTAGGACAAATACTTTTTGAGGGTTGTGGGTCAGTGCCTCTTTGTTCAGGTGCATTACAAGGTTGTTCAGTGTTCTTTACATCCACATAAACACCAGGACTGAAGGTTTCACTGCAGAACATTTTTAATATAATATAACAGAATTATAATTGCTATTCGCTTGCTCTATGAGTGTACGTCTGCTGAGTGGGAGTATATTCTTGTATAATTCCAGCTGCCTTATTCTTAACAGTTTGCTCCAACTTTGTCATCTATACTCCTCTATGGGAAAATGTGTGGTCGTACCACAGCGTTCTAATTGAGTTGAAGTCTGGAGTTTGTTTGTGCCATTGCAAAAACCTATTCGTTTCTTTATCAGCCATTCTGTTGAAGATTTGCTGCTGTGCTTGGGATCATTATCCTGTGGCATGAGCCCAGATTTAGCTGTTAGCTGACAGACGGGCTCACGTTCGACTGTAGAATACTTTGGTATACAGTGGAGTTCATGGTTGACTCAATGCGGTCCTGTGGCTGCAAAACACCACCACCGCCGTACTTGACAGTTGCTATGAAGTGTTTGTGCTGATATGCTGTTTGGTTTTCACCAAGTGTGAGCTGTGGATTTGACCAGATATCTCCACTTGGGCCTTGTCTCTCCAATAGACATTGTTCCAGAAGTCTTGTGGTTTGTTCAGATGCTGTTTTGAAACATTAACATTTAATATTATAACTGAGGGCAGTAGAGTCTAAGATGTAGCTCTTAAGAATTTTTGCTGCTTTTTTCTCTGAGCATTGTGCTCAGAGATTGATAGCTGTCTTGAGTCTTTCCCACTTGTGAATAATCTTTCTCACTGTAGAGTTAATGGACTGCAAATCGTTTAGAAATTGTTTCCCTAAGATCATTGCCAGTGTCTTTTTTCTTGGCACTCTGTTGCACACACCTGAATGCACCAGACCTACAACCTGCCAAAACCTTTGCTTTTATAGAGTTGGTCACTCGACCTGATGATCAATTTTATCAACAGCACCTGGGTGCTACTTACACTCTTAATTTCTCTGGAAGCAATAGGGATATTTTTAGTTTTTAACACACTGATTCTCCATTTTGGCTTTTTTCATTTTTGATAAGTAAATGACACCGTACAATATGTTATCAGTTTTTTCTATCCCAGGTTATTTTAATCCAATTTTAAGATCTACTAAGAACTAGATTATATTTAATTATGTCCTCATATATAAAACCTAGAGTATAAATAGAGGGTGTGCTTTATTTCTATGATATGATCTGTATGTTTTTAGCGCTCTACAAAATATGAACATAGTAGATACAAAGTATACAGCAAGCAAGAGAGAAATAACGAGTGTTATTGAGAATGTTCACATAACCTGCATTTTCAAAGTTCAGTAGCTGAATTTTTCAGTGTTTTTAGGGCCTCAGATAGACATAGCCAAAGGAACAGATCACAGAAAATTTTATTACAGAACTACAGAATCTGTTTTATTTGTGCTCTATAAAAGCACAACAGTATTTCAAAACTAACTGACCCACTGGGGACAAATAAACTGGCTGTTTGGTACTGTCAACATTGTTACATCTCTAATTTATAGGGAAAAAAATGTCGTTTATCCTTTTAAAACATGTTTGGTTCTGACACTTACAATTAAGATGTTACATTTCCAGTGAATGGCTCGTGTCTTACCACTGGTTTGTGCCACTGTGTGTTCAGATCGAGGCTCTGAAGCAGATGACGAGAGATGAACTCGTCTCTTGGTTCAAAGAACATCGTGGACAGAGCAGCCGGAAGCTCAGTGTGCACGTAAGCAGTGCCTTTGTGTTTATGTTGGACAGTCCTTTACTTTCCTTTGTTTTTTGGATGTGATATACTTTATATCTGTACTAATTTCATCTCTGTGTCCTTAAGGTGGTGGGATTTGGTGCTGAAGAGAATGATGAGGAGGGCAGTGGTGAAAAGCAAGAAGAAAAAGGCAAAGATGAGGATTTAAGGAGCTCGGCCTATGGTGAAGTGTCTAAGCTTACTTTCCTTCCCGCCTCTCCTAAAGTGGAAGGTGCCATAGCCATCATGGATATTCCTGCTTTTACTGAAGGCCTGCCCCTCTTTCCCTACCACAAGATACTTAAATAAACTTGTGCTCAGACTGTGAGACAGACTTACTCAGCCACATTCTGGGACTCTGCCTCATTAGAGATGCAGGCACTTAATATGAGGTAAAGGAAGGTTGAAGCAGCCTTGGCTCCTTTCTGGACCTGGATTTCGTCTCTGGAGCCCAGCTGTAGGTTTTCCCCACACTCTACGCATAAGCAAAGAGACTGAGAGTGATGATAGAGTTTTCTTTTCGCTAACTGATAGTCTGTTCTGCTTTCTCACATTCAATTATTTTATATCCTCAGCAGCTGCGAGAAACCGAAATTCTTTGAATCAGATTCTCATTTATTTGGTTCTCCAAGCTGTAGTGCTGCTACAGCAGTAAAAAATCTGTATTTTCCGCTGTCTGCGTCGCAGTCCAGACTGAGTATAATTCAATTTAAAAACACAAATCGACTGTGAAAACAGCAGAAATGCTTTGAACTCCATGTGTGTGAATTTGTGTGCTGGATTTCAGGCTCTGGTGTGTGCTGCGGTTATTGGGTGACCTGGATCGTGCTGTGCTGTGAAACTGCAAAAAAAAATAAATCATCATCAATCAATGTTGAGTGAATGAATGAAGCCGTTTAAGCCGTCTTCACAGCAAAAATACACTGAAACTTAAAATCAACGTGACTCTTGTGTGACTCATGTTAAATTTGAAAGGGGTTTTGATGTTCTGGATGCCGTTTTCTTGGCATGCAGTCACATTAAATAACACAGATGGCACAGAGAGGCGAGTAGTTGGTAGAATCAACTGCGTGACACACTGAGGTTATTTTAAAGTCAGAAATGTTTGCATGCCGGTGACTCAACGTGATGTCATTTCTACAACTTTAAATTATGTGGAAATTATACATTACTCACAGACTTTCCGCCTGAACCCCAAAGAAGAGGCTGCCGCAGGTGATATTGTGTCGGTCTTGTGCTTGGAGATGCTTTGCATTATTGAATGTAATAAAAAAAAATTAAGCCCAGCTCAGCAGAGCATGCTAACAGAATGGACTAATATGCCTCATACTGTAGGAAAGCCTTCACCTGCAGCAGCTCCACACGTGATGATAATTGTTATAGCTTTGTGATAGAAGGCAAAACAGCTCGTTGGCATAACGAGGATAAGCTTTATGTATAGAGGATAAAAATGCAGGTGGGCATCTAAACACAGTCGATTAACTTTTCATTACCAAACCATAAGATTCACATCGTTCCTGCACCACACCACACATGGCTCTTCTTCTAGGCTGTGCAGAGGCAAATCCATGTCTCATACTCTTACTGCATCACCATCGTAATGAAAAATGAAGCTTTGTCAATCAGATGCTTTCCAGATGGTACTGCGTAATGGATCAAATTTTGATGGTATTTTTCTGTGTTCATAATTCCATAAATTTTGACAAAATCCCAACACAACTGGCCTCAAACCATGACAGAGCCTCCACCATGATTTACAGATGAGTGCAGATGCTGTTGTACCTCTTTCCTGACCACCACCTTACATACTGACAATAGTTTGAACCAAAAACCTCACGTTTGGATTAGTCGTTCTAGAAGACCTGTGGAGCTTTTTCATACCTCAGCCTTTTCTCCCAGTTTCCCCTCGTAAAGATTTGCTTTTTGAAAGCCACGCTTCCACTGAGACCTTTTCTGATGAGTCTTTTGTGAACAGTAGGTTGAGGTTGCTAGTAAAGTGCTTAAAGATAGTTGTCTGTTATGTTTCATCATGACACTGCTTAATCCATGAGTTAGGTGCTGTTATATACTTGATTAATTCGTAGGTCAAACAAAAAAAGTCATTTTTGATGGAAATGATGGAAGTACAGTCCTGAATGCTGATGCAGTAAGACAGTCAATTTTTAAAGGGGGTAATGAGGGTAATGGAACCAAAAAAAAACAAGTGGAAGACTGAGCCGGAGGATCCAGTCTGCTGTCTGTCAAGACACTGGATGATCCTTGACCCAAATTAAGGCCGTTACTGGTGCCGACTTCAGCCCCATAGCCATCAGACGGCATCTGAGACTGAAGGGCTTCCAAAACAAAAAATATCTTGACGGTCCTGATGGTTTCCAACGTTACTGGTATGACAAGCAGATCCCACCTGAGATGTTTTCTACACACCACAGTGGAGGGTGCACCATAATGGTCTTGGATGCTTTCTCCTTCAGTGGAACAATGGAGCTTCAGGAGGTGCAGGGGCATCAAACAACCACTGGCTATGTCCAGTTGTTGCAGAGAGCATCCCTCATGACTGAGGACCCTCGTCTGTGTGGTAACAACTGGGTTTTCAACAGGACAACACTACAGTACACAACACCCTTCAAAGACCTGTTTTGAGGCAGCAAGCCCCAGATTTAACTCATTTAGTTACTTTTTCACATATTCAAATTTATACAAAATATAATCAAAAAATCATAGATTATAATAGGATGATATAATAAAAGCAACTGCTTCTTGATAATAGTACAAAATAAGGAGGGGAAAACGAAGCCTGGTTAAAATTTAATCAGTGCTACCTGTGGGAAAGATCATGTTTCTACACTCCTTTTAATAGTACAATGTGGAATTAATTTGACCGTTCTGGATGTATGGCAGCAAATATGTTCTACTCTACAGCACCGCAGAGCATTGCTAGTGGTGACAAACAGATCTAATTAGCTTTCACTATATTGGTCTAAGCATTGCCCCAGTGGTAGATCAGCTGCATAAATCTCCTCTGTGGAGAATACAGGATATTAAGAACTGGCTACTTGTCCTACATAACACTAAATTCAAGATACTGCAGCTTTGAAGAGGAAAGGGGCGCGGGTGCACATTTTGAATTTGAACTAATAAGAACAACCGCTAGCTTTAGGAAAGCTTCAGTCCTCTCTGTACCGCTGCTACAGGCCTGCCTCTCCCAAACTGTGTGTACTACACCCAAAAACATCTTTAAGGTTGAAGGAGTTGAAAATCTAGTTTCACACTCTACTTACTCACCCTCCAGGATTTCACATTAAGGTTTATTGATGCCTCAATCTGGTGAGCTCAGAGGCCACTGAAGGCACTTGAGTTTATTTAGGTGTAAAAAAAAAAACACTTGTGAAGGCTATCTGGCCTTTGGAAGAGTGGTGCATGTAAGCACTCGTTTAAAGTGGGTGCAAGGGAACCAGACTTTCAGCTTAATATATTCACTGAGGTTGCCTCAGAGTCTGGTCCCTTTCATGCAATGTTACTGTTTTGTTTTCCTGCTATTAGTGTACTGTATATAAGAGCAGGTCTATTAAAAGTTAATCAGCTCGTGCTTTTGCTCGCATAATTTAAACTGTGGCTATATTCTCCTCTTTGATATAAATGGGTTGTGGTACATCAGTTTTCTTCCTTTACTTGGCAAGATTTCAGGCTTTATCAAAAGCTTGAAGTGATGTGTTTTTGATATGTTTCTATTAGATTTGTTAGTGACTCTGGTTTGGATAGAGAACGCACACCGGTTAGGCAAACGACATTAAAGTCTCATGATTTCTCATTTGACTGTTTGGACCAAGAAGGGGGAAAAAAAAGATCTGTATCTGTATGTGGCCCATATTAGGACTAAGAAAAGACCAGATTGTATGTGATGTGTTTCATTCATAACTGTCATGAAAAACAAATACAACAACAACAAAAAACACACATCTTAGCCTGCAGTGTAGCCTCTGATAGAAACAGCGCTTTGACTTAATATAGATGCTAAAAGCTACTCTGTTCACAGGAGCAATGCTAACGTTCTGAGGATAATTTTTACCATGTTTTGCTATGCCAGCATGCAAAAATGAGCTAATTAGAAATCAAATCGAAATTCAGTTGAGGCTTACAGATTTTTTTTATTTTTTTTATTTGTTAAAAAGCTGGATTGTAATATTAAACTGATTAGCCAAATTAGCCCCCTTTTGAACACAATCTGTACTTTATAGCAAGATAATAGTCGCCCTTATATAATCACTGGACACTTCATTGAGTACACCTTGCTGGTACTGGGTTGGTCCCTCTTTTGCCTTTAGAGCTTCCTTATTTCTTTTAAGGTGCTGGAAACATTCCTCACAGCTTTTGGTCCATATTGACATGGCAGCATCACACAGTCGCTGCAGATTTGTTAGCTGCACGTCCAACACGCGAATCTCCCGTTCCACTACTTCCCAAAGGTGCTCTATTGTATTGAGATCTGGTGACTCTGGAGGCTATTTGGTTACACAGTGTTGTGTGTAGGAAATCAGATTTGAGCTCTGTGACATAGTGTGTTAAGCAGCTGGGAGCAGCCACCAGGGGATGGGTATACTGTGGTCAGCCGCAATACTCAAGTGTGCCGTGGGGCTTAAAAACAATGTTCAGCTGGTATTAAGGGACCCAAAATACGCTAAAGAAATATCTCACGCACTATTACACCACCACTAGCATTGTTTACACCACCAGTGTTTACAAACCCTACCCTACCATCTAAATGTGTCACAATGACGTGACCTTCAGACACATCACACAAGGCAATGCTTTCCAGTCTTCTAGGGTCCAGTTTTGATAAGGCCATTCAAACTGAAGCCTCAACCTCATCTGCTCTAAGATTAGACTTGTGCATTGATAGGCACTCTTCTGCATACCTTGGTTGTTACAAATTTTTATTTGATCTACTGTTGCCTACCTTTTAGCCTTTTAGCTCAAAGCATGCTGGCCATTCTTCTCTGACCTCTAACATAAACTGGGAAATACTCAGACCAGCCTGTCTGATACCAACAACCTTGCCACATTCAAAGTCACTTAAATCACCTTTCTTTCCCATTTTGGTGTCTTATTTTACACTCAAAGGAGTCACCCTATGTTTCTGCACTGGCTTCTCTTTTCAAACCAGGAAACTACATAAAATACTGCAAATTTAGACCAAAGTCTAGAGTCTCAGTCTTACAAGTAGGCAAACAGCCATTCGATACTGCTTGCTTGGGTAAAAATGTATTTGTCTTTATCTTTAAATGCTACCCAAATAAAGGATGACATTTCTAACAATTTGCTTCTAAACAAACCATGAAGCTGGGGTACAATTTGCAGCTAAAAGAAAAGGGATATATGCAGCATCCAATCTGCACATTTACTACTGGTATCTTTTGAGGAACTTGAGAAGTAGCCTTTCCTTGCCGTCTAACCATCCAGTGGAGACTAACAGCTTCTTTGGATAAGAAAGTTCTAATTCAGCCTTTGGGCTATGTAACTGTGTCACAAGTCGTACTACCAGCAAATAAACTCAGCCGGCACTGTCAACAGTAGCTGGTGGTCCTGCTGAGAAAGGCTTTGCGACTTTGTCCCAGAGAGTTGTGCTCATGCTGTGTTCTCCTGTCAGAAGCCATTCTGTCTCATCTGCTCTCTGTCTCCATCTCCTAGACTGGGTACATACACAAAGAGGAAGTGTATCACAAATGCATGCAGACAAGCTTGCCCATGAATCAGAGACGATTAGATTAGATTTGTTTAACGTGGGCTCACACACACATTCGCTTTCGATTTCACCCTGTGTAAACTTTCCACTGCTACACTCTGTGTCATTCCTGTTGTCATTCTAATTTCATATGAGGAATCCTGCCAAGGCAGTAATGAACTCAAGTCATGAGGCAGAGGCCATGGCGAGTGATTGCGAGCCGCATGTGTGTAGCAGAGAGAAAATGAGAGAAGGTAAATGCAGGGAAAAAATGGTGTATAAGAGGGGGGTTGGCCAGGTTTAGGCACATGGCTTGTGTGCTTTGTGTTTGTGGGTGCTTATGTTTGCCGTGTATAACACTGGGCTTGTTTTGAGTTAATCAGTGCAGTGGGGTGTATCATCTAAGCCGCTGTAATGTGTCGACTCCTTTATTCAATTTGAGCAGTAATCTCAGCACTCCCCACTGGCCTGCCTTCATCAGCCCCCTGCTACAAAACTAGCTTAACTTAGCCAGAGAGACACGGAGAAGCAGAGAAATGCTAAAGAGCCATTTTCTGGATCAAGATTATACTTAAACGAGTTTAGCCAGACTAAATCTCCTCATTACACTTTATGCACAATTATTAGCCAAATTGTATTCCTCGGGATTAAATTTATCGTTTAATAAATACAATGAGCTTGCTGCATAAGTATTAGGTGTTCAGCTATAGGCACTCAATAAAGCATCTATGGAGTCACTTTTTTCTCCATCTGTTTATGATCAGATTTCACTGAAGCAGCAACCACAACCTTCCAAATGCTGTTTATACAACTTTTGACCAAAAATCTATTCCTTGGTCGATAATGATGCCTCAACATTCTGTTTCTCTCTTTCTCTCTTTTATGTACAATCCTGTTGAATATTTGCAGCAAAACGCAGACTGTCCACCGAGCAAGCCTAAATAATTCAGCTAATTCAAGGGCATTGCATCTATATGAAAGATTGAGTCCTTACTTCACCATTACCCGTGACACCTTTTTCATTTTCTGACTTTTCAATGTGAATTAAATCTATTTTTCATATGGAAACATACCAAAGATCTTTAGTAGCTATACAAACCTCAATA
>VUQR01012101.1:22028-46936 GCA_015108515.1 Hemichromis elongatus
TTTAAATAGAAAAAAAAAAAAAAAATTTTGAAGAAAAAAAAAAAACCAAAAAAAAAAAAAAAAAAAAAAAAGGAAAAAAGAAAATACAGATTTTAATAAAGTTAGATTAAGGGGTGAAAAAAAGTAATGCAGAGCTGGTGGAACAGGGCTAACAAGGTTCATTAGCAACATCACGGCTGTAAAAAGGTCACTCAGAGAGCACGACTCTCTATGAGACAGAGATGAGAGGAGTGTTCACTGCTTAGTTAAACACTGCATGAGCCAGTAGTTTAGATTAACATATTTGTGGAGCTAACCTGCATGTATTTTAAAAGATTTTTTAAATCTCTTTGCACAAGTGGTAAGACTAGAATACTGCAGGCAGAACACTTTCTAAATATTTGTGCACACAGTGTATGCTATGTGGATATTACTGTCAGGATAAACCTTGTTTGCTCGAGTCATTTGAGAGAGTTGTCTGCAGCTGCTTGAGGGACTTAAAATGATGATGAGATTTATGGAGCAATCCTTTAGCTGCGTATCCTGGCCTCTGTTTTGCTTATAGTGGACTTCAGCACCAAGGACAGCACAAACAGTGGCTCGAGTTTTCTTAGTGGCTGTTTTTGTGTGTGTGTGTGTGTGTGTGTGTAGCCTGTAACCTACTTGTTGCAATTTGTAGTCCTTAACCAGAGAGGAAAGTAAAAGTGGAGCACTGAAGCGAGGCCACCGCTCACCCTTGAGTATGACCTCTATATCTGCTACATAGTTGCTGCACATTAAGCAGCTCCAAGGGCAGCTTCAAGTCAGAAGAGATTTTTCTTTTCTTTTTTTATAGTCTTAATTGTTTTTTGTGTCAATCAACATTTTAACCTCTTCATTCCCCACAACTTTTCTTTCTTTCTTTCTTTTTTTTTTTTTTACTGGGGAGTTTTTCCCGTCAAAATATTTCAAATCTTGTGTAGACATGATATGGCAGGTTGGTTTTCTGGATTCTTTCAACCTTATGACTTACTGAGACAAGTGGCATGGCATGTTTTGGATGTCATTTGGATTCTGCAGAGACCCCGTGTTCCTCTCCTACTGCAGCCGAGTATATCATGCACCCGTTTTACGCTTTCATGTCCTACTGGTGACGACCCTCTGCCCGCCATGCCCCCACCACCACCATTACCATCACCACCCCTTCCATCGTCCTGTAAAATTATATCACACGGTACAGCTGACACCGTCTTACTCTTCCCACTGTTCTTTCTACCCCGCCCCACCGGGCACGGCGGTAGCAGGTGCCGAAACGCCCCCAGAGAACCTCGCTGAAAACGCGGCCATGCCGAGCGGTGACACTCTGCAGCCGGACTACCGCCTGGTCTCATCCGTCTTTAGCGCTTCACAGAGGGGTCGGATGCCATGAGATTTCCCACAGGCCCTCACTGGCTCCACGCTGTGAGTAAACCCGTGGTCAAGAGGGGATAACCAACGGCGGATAATGACGTGATGATTCCGGTTGTAGAGCCAGCACAGGGGGGCTCCGGGCACCTTTAATGACCGGTGCTAGAGAAGAAATCACTGGACTTTATTGTCTGTGGAGCCGCGTAACACCGGACCGACAGCGGTGCAAAAAAGAAGAAGGGAAGAAAAGAAAAGAAACGTCTCTCTAACAGGTTGCTGAGACATTCAGTCCGAAAAGGTAGGGCATCCTGGATTTACAGTCATCCGCGCGCCACTTAACAGCTGTGCGCATTAATTTATCTGCTTAATTGAGTAAAATGAGGCTAATCAGCGATGTAACAGCCGTTAAATTGACCTCCAGCCGCAAATTCGGTTAAAACATTAGGTGTGTTTATATTGGAAAAGTAAGGATTTTCAATTTTATTTCGCCAAAGAAAAATCGCCGTTGCTGTAGTAGTAGTTTAGACGTTACTTGAAATGATGTGGACAGTCAGGTGAGTAAAATCGATTTTTATTCTTAGTGGGTTTAACATCTATCTCACATCTCTTTCTAGTAATTTTGCGTACAGTAGTCTGATTGCATTGAACTAGGATGAAAAAATATGTCAGAGGTTATTGTGGCGTGAATGACCAGAAAATGTGCCTTAATTTGCACGATTATAACCACTTCTACATGTCTTATGAGGTAATATGAGCACCGACAGGGAGCAAAATGTGTCAGTGATTGTGTGAACGATTAATGATGTGAAAAATGATGGGTGAGTGGATTTTTTTTGTTGATGGAAATGCAGACAGACCCATCCCCACTTTGAGACAAACTCGTTCATTTACTGTAGCCGCAGTGCTGACCACATCACTGCTAGGGCCCTGAGGCATCTCTCGAAATCACTGTGTTATAACTGATGTCAGGTCTTTTTTGGGGTTTTCCAGAGGGGATTTTCAGCACAGCTGAGAATGCTCTCCCCCAGATGCTGACTTCTAAAGGTAAGAGTGCTTTTTGTACAGTACACACACTGATTGTTACAGGAAGCCAGCACTGTAAACCTTTGGCCACAAAGTTGTCCATGCAGTGCCTCTGATCTCAATTCTGAACCTCTGGACAAACTGTGCAAAGGAAAGTTGTTTTTCTGCTCTTGCTGTGGATCTTCAATTCGGATCTCAAGAGCGTACTTGGATTTCTGTATACCCCCCCCTTTTTTTGGCATACTCTGAAAGAAATTTATCCCCAAAACCCCTGAGATGCATGCAGTCATAAATAATACAAAAAATAATTGACAATGAGGAAATTAGGACATGCGGTAACTGCATCAAACGCAACAGGAGACCTGATTAAGTTCATGTGCTGTCAGTCATAAGGAAAAATGTGTATTTCTTAAACTCAGTTTCTGAGTATTTCATAATGAAATCTAGCACACACATACACACACACACCCCACCTTCCTCCCTCTAGCTGCCTTTGTTCCCTTCTGCATCCTTCTGATAGTGGGTGTTTCTGTCTTAGATGTGGATGTGTTTCTCTCCTCACACGCTGAGATGAGTGCTTTCAGAGGCAGGCAAGGCAGAAAAGTCCCCAATTTTACTACCTGGCTAAATTGTCCTGTGATGGAAAAATATTGTTAAAGGAATGATACCTGAATAATTGAAGCCCCAGGGCTTTAAAATTGCAGGGACCTGCTGTGATTTTTGGCGCAAAGTTGAAGGCCACCTCAACGAAATATTCATATCATTATTTAAGAGTGGGTATATCATTCAGCCACTCAGGCACTACCAACTTCTCCTGCTTCTCCACTCTCCCTGTTTGATCCCTCCCTGCTTTCTTTCTTTTCTTTATTTCCTCACTCCATTTGTAAACTCGTCTCTTTATTTATAAAAAATTTACCACATGCTAATCCATATCCATATCTTTTAGCTTATATATATTTATTATATATATATATTTAGCATATATTGAAAATCTTACATGCCACCTTTCTGACATAGTATTTTTTTCATATATGCAATAAATTTTAAGAAAATAAGATATGTTGATTTCCATGAGGAATAGGATACAACAATACAAGCAAAAACAAACAAAAATAAAAACAATTAAAAGCACTTCATTAATGTTCCTTTTTTCAAATACTGAATGTATATGACTTTTGAGCTCCCAGACATCCATTTAGCCATCTTCTGATGCTGGATGCGTCTCCAGCTCATCTGGAGGGACATCAAGGCGTTCCTAACCCAGTCGAGACATATAATCTCTACATCGTGTCCTGGGTTTGCCCCTGGGCTTCCTTCCAGTAAGACATGCCTGAAGCACCTCACTTGGGAGGGACCCAAGAAATGTCCTGGACAGATGCCCAGACCACCACATCTGGCTCCTTTTGATATGGAAAAGTTGCAGCTCTTTGCGTTCAGACTCAGCTCTTTGTTCACCACAAGAGATTGGCCCAGCATACATTTCGTTCATAAAAAAATAGACCCCAGATACTTAAACTTATCCAGTTTGGGCAGTGCAGTCTGACTAATGTTAAACCTCATATTAGTAGGCTACCCATGAACTACCCTAACATTCAAGTCTGTCCTTTCAATGATATATAATATTAACCTTCTGCCAGCAACATGTCAGGTGTTTATGATTGGTACATGGCCTAATCATTTAGTTTTGGTATTAAATTGGTTATAAAGGATCATCTATTTGCACTGGTATTGGTTGTATTGTTGCATTCCTAGTCTGTGACACATTAGACAAGTAAAACTGGTTTTAAATTAGGCTTGAACAGAACAGGGAAGGGCAGCAGATTTCAGTATGAAGAGTGAAGAAGTGCAAAAAAATAAGCCTCAGAGATAAAAAAAAAACCCCAACAAAAACAAAACACATAACAGCACAAGAACAGCACAAATAACAGCACTGTGGGAAGATTTCATTGTTGGTTTCACTTCAATACAAAAAAGTTTCTTGTATATTATGGCCAACGACCAACAACATCAATTACACGAGATCTTTCCATATATTTTTGACACTGCCCCCTGGTGATAGTCCACAGCCATAATGTATAGACATGGGTCTGCCTGCTTATGCAAGTGGTGGTCTCGTCAACATTTATGCATGTATCTGGTTAATTATACTTTAATTAGATTGTGATCATGTCTTTGTGTTGTACATGGAGTGTTGGCCACAACAGACAAAAAATAAAGCACTGTGAGGTTTGTCCTTCTTGGGTTCCCTCTTTTCCACTTCTTTGTACATTCCCTCGTGATAGTTTCTTCCATCTCTTTGCAGGAATTTGCTAATATCTGTGAGACCTAATATTGAGGCTATAAGTATTATTCTTTTACTAATCTACTCTAACACAATGGTGGAAAAGCAACCAGCAATGGACAAGAGAAATCGACAGTAGTGGACAGATCACGATAGTTGTGTAGTAACATTTCTAGGGAAGTGCACTTCACGTTTTAGCATACGTTTTCAGGAGAGTGTGTAGTTATGACACCTGTACATTATAGATTTAACACAAAATATAAATCCCTGTTTGTATGTCTTGGTAATAGTGGTGTGCAGGTTTTGTTATCTTCAAACATAACTAAGGCACATGTTTTAGTCTCTCTCCTGTAGTTTGCCTTTTTTGGTCATTGCCAACTAGTCGTGTCTGCCCCTCCCTGAGCCTCATTCTTTCTGTCTAAAGGGAGTTTTTCCTTCCCACTGTAGCCTACTGCTTGCCTACAGGGGGTTGTGTGATTGTTGAGCTTTCTATCTAATATTGCAGGGTCTTTATCTTACAATATAAAGCAATTGAAATGACATATACAGTATGGTGCTGTTGTGATTTAGAACTATATAAATAAATTGAATTGAACTGAGCTGAGCTGAATTAAATTTCATCCCCATTTCCAGCCTTTGCTGCAAACCTAAGCTAATTTTCCTTTTAGCTTCAGATTGACTGAGCAGATACGGGATCACTTTTCATCTAATGATCTGCTGTCATCCATTGCTTTACCATATAGCACAGAGTTTTCTAATTAAAGTTTCCTGTCAAAGCTTTTCTAATTTCTACAGTTCACTCAGGCATCACATGGGAGAAGAACCTCCCAGCTTCACAACACTAATCATCACCACATCGTCCCACATGAAAGTTCCCAGGGAAGCGGTGTTTTTACCTCTTCAGCATTCGATCAGGGGTGTTTTTGGTTGTGGGTGTGTGCGTTCATTTGCATGTAGCTGTATGCGAGGATCGTTTCATTTCCCGCAGAGAAAACAAATTAAAATATGACACCTCTCTCTTCTGCCTCTCATCTCGTGCTTTTCACCACGTTAAGAGATGGCAAAACTGCTAAATATAGTTCTGCGAGTGGAGTGTGAAACCTCTTCACCCTCTTTTAGTGTTTCTAACATTGTGGAGGTCGAAATGAGAGGATTTTGTGGTAGCTTGAACAAAGGTTTAATCATCTTTCTAATGAACTGTTTGTGCGCATGTTGTATGTGAAAAAAAAGAGAGGGGAAAAAAGCAGGACAAGAGGAAGTGTCAGTTTTCTTATCTGTGCTACAGCAGGCTAATATGATTTTTAAATAATACTAATGAAAAAGTAGATGTTAGAGACCAATATAACATCAGGGTAAATATGGTGTGATGCAGCCTAACAGGTATAGTTTTTCGTAGCATGGAAATACATCTACTACTGTGTATTTGTGTTAAAGTTAATGATTTGTTGTCTTTGTGTGTAAGAATTCTCGTTTTTGTGGTCTTTAATGTCTTTTTACAATCAGAGAAGAAGAAGAGGCCAATCAGAGACTATAGCAACTATGACATTTTCTATGAGAAATGTTCCCAACCTGCGATTGTTGAATTTATCTGCTGTATCAATAACCCAGACTCCAAAATTCAGACAGCCGAGTCAACTTGCTGAAAGTTTTAAGCTGATTCCACACAGATGCGTTCATTGGACAGATAAGATTAACTTCATTGATCCCAAAGGATCAATATGGTTGTTGGATTTTTCTTTCTGAAACGTGCTTTCAAAGTCAGCTATCTGTTAAAGATTTTTTTTTCTTTATGCACACAGACTTTTTGAGACTCAGATGTTCAATAAAGGCATCTTTCTATGTTCTTTCTGATTAATCAATTAATCTTTTAGTCTACAGAAATGTCAGAGAGAGAATTCCCAGAAGATAGCAGAAATATCAGAAAACCACCCAGGACAAAATTCTTGATGCCTAAAATCATTCATAATAAATGAAACCGTGTGTTCCAAAAGTATAACGACTCCAACGTTATAAAGTGAAAAGCATGACCTGATTTAAATTTGGTCCCATCGAGGTTTCGCCTTGTGCACCTCTGAACTCTTCCAGCACTGCTGCTATGTTTAGATCATTAATTAGAAGTCCTGTTTTTACTAGTTGTATGTGGCTATTTGCGGCAGCACTGCGAATTTCAAGCTTGAGTTAAAATCAAACACAAACCTCTCTTTAAAACTCAGCCAACCTGTGAGCCAAGAATCATCCCTGCTGATGAGAAGCAGGTGGTCACCACAGTGCCTATTCCTAGCATCCTCCACTGTCACACCAACCCTCTGCATGTCCTCCATCACTACTACTACTACTACTTTGTGTCAGTCCCACCATCTCCAAACCATACCTCACAGCATGTCTCACTGCTGCTTTGTAAACCTTCCCTTTCACTCCTTCTGCTATCCCTCTGTCACAAATCACCCCTGACACTCATCTCCACACACTCCACCGGGCTCGCACTCTCTTTTCACCTTGCTGTTACTGTTCGTCGGATGCTTGACCCCCCAGATATTTAAACTCATCAACCTTCACTACTTCTACTGCTTGCAGATTCAATGTTAAACCTGTCTTCCTCTCATTCACACACATAATCTTTCTGACTTTCATTCCTCTTCTCTCCAGTGAATATCATCACCTCTCCAGGTTCTCTTCCACCTGCTCTCTACTCTCAGTACAAATTAATTGACAGTGAAAATAATAATGAGCCGGAGCCAAAATTGAATTTTTTGCCCAACCCTGCTAGACACTCAGTGTTTTGAGTCAAGAGTGACAATGTTGCTGACTGCTTAAGAGCCTTCCTCTCCCTCATTTGCACATACACTTTACAACATTTTTTGGCAACTCTCAAAATCCCTGCAAATCTCAGGGATTTACATTTTCTTCAGCGCTGCCTTTGTACAGTGAGGAAGTGGATCCTTTCTTTCTCTGATTGAAGCTGACTTGACAGATACACTCTGTATAACTAGAGTGTACAGGTCACCTGGGACTGGTACACATAATGACTTTATGTAGCTTCTGTGTTGCGGAAATCAGATGCCTGTTGGCTCCTCTGAGTCGGCTTTATCCCCCTTCTTCAGTGTCACTTGTCCAAGTCAGCCACTGACAGGATTCTGGCAGATCCTTCTTTCATACCACAGTTAAATCTAAGGGTTTTATGTAGTATTATGAGTGTGTGTGTGTGTGAGAGAGAGTCTGTTTCCCAGCTAAATCAGACATCTCTGAACCCACTGGGAGTCATACATGAATTGTGTTGGATAAGATGACAGCATTAAAGTTGAGTCTTCCAACCTCTGTCACTTGGCATGTTTGTCTCTCCAGTCTACTGGAAACTCTCTAATCTGAGGCTTTACCTCAGCGCTCCCTCTCTAGCATAATTTGGTCGCGTGTTAGTCAAAGTGACTTATTTTTCTTTCTAGAAAGATTCCATTGCTGCGCCTTTGTTGATATATTTCAGAGAAGGTTATAAATTTTGTATGCATGTGCCACAGTAGTTGCACACAGGTCTTAAATTTAAGTCGATAGCCTGGAATGATGTATAGCGTGTTGGGGAAAAAGTAGGATACTCTTCAAAGAGTAAAATGAGAGACAAAGAGAATCAAGAAAAGATAAGATGCACAAAAAGGAGTAAGGAGACATGAGATTGTGAGCTAGACAGGGAGGGGATGGAGAAATGGGGAGCAAAAGAGACTTCACATCGCTTTTAACAACATTATCGCGGCCCATGGTGTATATAATTTAGTACGATGACGCAATGCAAGATACTGCAGAAGTGAGCTCTCTGAGAGGGAGGCTCACATGCTCATTTCAGGACACACACTGAAAGAGATATAGTACTTTATGTGATTGTACTATCCATTTAAAATAGTCAGAGATTCAAGTTTATTCATTGTTCAGGGATAAGACTTATGATCTGATCTGTCGCTGCTCTTTATGAAGACTCAATAACCTCATTAATGATACATAAGACAAATTTTAATAGGGACACAGGAGCGAAACTTCTCGCTGGCGACTGACCGAGCCACCCAATTATGAACTATTCTTTTTATTTAACCTTCTTTCTTAGATTTACCAGATGTCAAAAACATCTGAACAGAACAGTTAAATAAATTAGTCAATGAAACGTAAATTAACTGCAAATTACTGCTTTAGAAAGCTCACAGCTTTCACAAAAGTGCATTAATATAAAGGAAGGTTGTTTTTTTTTTGTTTGTTTGAATCCATTTAATTGGCATAATTAAATTCTGTTACTCTAGTGAGAAATATGTGGATGTTTTAGTTAATCAAGTTGAACGGTAGATAAATAGAGTCTTCTGGTGTTGTAATTACTATGATGGCGGTGCCTAAAATGAATATTTCTGCCCGAATGCAGCCATGCAAATTTGTCTAAATTAATGTCAAAATCATGAAATTTAAAAGCTGATATAAGAGGTCACTCTCTGAGCGGATTAATTTGGGTATTCTGCACTGTGGTTGTTTGTTTATTTAGTATTTTGATGTTAGTGCCAGTGAAATGAAATTAAGACATCCACACACACACGCACACACACGTACGCGGCGTTCTTTATCGCTTGCACGCAGCTAATTTAGTGCTTTCTCTCAGACAGGCTTGTTTAGAAGCAGATCTTTTTGAGGCTAGACAGTAAATTTGCTGTGCGCATTGGGGATAAATATACGTGCAGCTGCCTTGATTTCTTTTCTTTTTTTAAATTTACACTACTTTAGTTCCTTTATGTCTCAGTGTCAATCAGAGCTGTTTGCTTAAGGTTATTTACCTGCAAAGCAAAGAAAAGGGAAGAGGAATTGGGTTCATGTGACAGTATGCCCTGATAATATCCTGGAGATTTCATGGTGGCAGCTATCAGCGCAACAGTGAGAGGTGATTTTGAATCTGTCACAGTAAAAAAGGACAAGCGACATATCGCTTGAACGTGTTATTATGCGGAAACTGTGCTGCACACACTTGTATGAAATGCCACACATATTATTAGTATGCAGACAATGTGCTGCTGCATTCAGCAGGTTAATTCAACCACACATTGAGTGTTATTTTCAATTCAAAACAGCTCCCAGTTGTTTTAAGTATTCTGGAGTGAGCGTGATTCATTCTGTTGTATGCCTATTTATGGATTATATAGAAAGAAGAGATTCTTTGTCATGAAACAGCAGCTGTAATACAAACCCACCAGCCACTTCATTAGGTACATGTGGTTGGACTCCTTTTTGCCTTCAAAACTGCCTTAATTTTTCTTGGCATAGATTCATCTGGATGCTGGAAACATTCTTCAGAGGCTTTGGTTATTATTGACATGATAGCATTATGCATTTGCTGCAGAAATATTGCTTGCACATTCATGATAAGAATCTTCCATTCCACCGCATCCCAAAGGTGCTCTATTAAATTGAGATATGGTGACTGTGAAGGCCATTTGAGTACAGTGAACTCACTATCATTTTCAAGAAAGTAGTTTGAGATTTGAGCTTTGTGACATGGCATGGTGTCCTGCTGGAAGCAACCAACTGCGGTCATAAAGGGGTGGGCATCCTTCAGTCGGAGACAACACTTGTGAATGGGGTGGTGTTTGAACAATGGGCCTCAAAGACTTCCAAGAAAAAATCCCCCAACCCTTCACACCCGCGGCCCCCAACCTTTTTTGTGCCATGGACCGGTTTAATGTCAAACAATGTGAACGGACCAGCCTTTAAGGTGTCACGGATAAATACAGCAACATAAAATGATACGACCAAGACAAAAACTGTGGTATTTTGTAAATATAATAATAAATGCGTATTCACTGTGTAATTGTGTAACTTTATTAGCAGCGTCCTCCTGAAATGCGCCAACAATATTGAGAGTAACATCCCCCTCTCTGCCCCTTAATGGGGCCGCTATGGTAATGCATGAATATTTCTTGCAAAATAAGACACACAACCACAACACGGGAAAAGACTCAGAGAAACCGAGTTAACGATTAAACCCTGAAAACCATATAATTCACACCCGGGCCTCAACTCTCGCAGCCTGGTACCAAATGATTGGTCCGTGGCCCGGGGGGGTTGGGGGCTGCTGCTTCACACCATCAGCACCAGCTAGAACTGTTGATACAAGGTGGGATAGAGTCGTGCTTTCATGTTGTTTATACCAAGTTCACAACCTATTATTCAAATGTCTTACCAGAAATCAGCAGACCAGGTAAGAATTTTATTTGCTAATTTTGGTGGGCCAATGTGAATTGTAGCCTTAGTTTTCTATTCTTTACATAGCACGGGGGTCTTGAGCTCCAGTCCTGGAGGCCGGTGTCCTGCAGGTTTTAGATATCACCCTGAGTCAACACACCTGAATCAAATGATTAGTTCCTTCCCAGGCCTCTGGAGAACTTCAGTACATGTTGAGGAGGTAATTTAGCCATTTAAATCAGCTGTGTTGGATCAAGGACACATCTAAAACCTGCAGGACAGCGGCACTCGAGGCCTGGAGTTCGAGACCCCTGCTATAGAACATGACTGCATGCTGAAGTGGCAACCCTTAATCCTACTCATGGAAACTTAAGTAAATGTAAGTGTTTGGAACAATTTACCTCTAAACTCCCACGTGAGTGGCTGATTTGTATTAACAAGCAGCTGAACAGGTATACCTAATAAAATGTGGCCTGGGGTCTAAACTACTTTTAGACCTTTTAGGCAACCCACTTGTTATTTAATATTTCAAAGCCACCCACACATTATACAACTACACTGCATTTATGGGATAAACAATTGCTTGGCTAAATATAAATTACAGAATTAGAAAATCATAGAAGTTATCAGCGGCATAGCACAACAGCTGCTATGTAGCATTTCTCATGCCAAATATTTCCTCTTGACAGAAGCATTTTTTTCTACCTGCAGGATTTCCAAAGAGAGTTGATTTTGAGTGTAACACTCCACAGGCCTGCTATGGCGTCCTACCATCTCACATTCTCCCGCTGTCTTCTCATGTGGGTGTTCAGTTGGTTTGCTGGAATTCAGACCTGACGGTGCCTTAAAAATATTATTTTTGCTCTGAGCACTTAACCTCTGAAAATTAAAAAAAGCAAAAAAACCTTAGCCCCGAGGCTATAGTCTGCAGATGGGTTACAAATGAAAGAAATAGTTCAGTGTTGCAGGTCAGCTTTCCTTTCACGTCAGTTTATTGAGTGTTGAGCTGAAGCTGGGAGGGGATGAGCTCAGCATTAAGACAGCATGCAGTGCTAGACAGCTGCCCTTGATGTGCCAATGTTTAAAAATACAACTGCTGTCATTTGTCATTTTACCCCTTAAAAGGAAATGTCAAAATCAGAATTTGTGATATTCTGATAAAATATGGTCATATTCAACTGCAGCTCAGCAAAAAATAACAAAAAAATCACACTAGTTGAACCCAGTAACAATGTGCCGATAATTAGTAAGTTTTAAATATGTCAGTAGATCTAGTTCACCTGGTCTCAATCTAAATGAACACTTTTTGAGGGCTTTGAAGCAAAGCAGCTTCGCTTTTTTACATCATGAAACCCATAAGGACTTTTATTTTGGAAGAATTTCAAAATTTCATTTGTGCCTAAAGCTGGTTTGCACTTCCTGATGTATTTTATATCATCACCCATCTGCATCCACGAGGGCTGAAGCAGCCAATCAGTTCAATGTCAGCTCCTGATAGCCAACTTGTTACTGTGTGTTTCATCAGTTGCAATTGTATAATAATGGCATGTAAATACACTAATCCAGTCTATTTTGGTTATGTTTTTCAGGCATTAGAAACCTTTGCTGGACGTAAGTATGCTAAATCTTCTGCCGAATATTCTAACGCTACTGAAATCCAAATGTAATTCTTGACATATTTTTCCTACCTTCCGGTCATTGTTGATTCTGTCTCTCTTTCTGTGTTGTTTCTGTGTGAAGGGTTTGATGGAGAGCTGGTCGGATGTCAGCGGGAACTATTGTCATAACCGGAGGAATACTTGCTGGAGTGATACTGCTGTGCATTGTAGCAGTTCTCTGTTACTGTAGACTCCAGGTATTACTATGGGCGTTCATGTTTCTTGGTCTTTTATGCATTTTATTGTTCACCCAGAAGCTCTTTTTACATTACTGATTTTTACTGGCTTAAGAAACTCAACTAACGAATCTAGTTTGTGACCGTGTGCAATGAACTTTCAGTCTCATTGCCTTTGAAATAGTTGCTTCAAAGATGGGCACCACACACACTCAGCTGCTGTCTTAAAAGTGAAATTGCTGTTTAAAAATGACACAGTCTGCTATTGATCTGCAATCAAATAGGTGTCGAACCTCCAGCCGTCCTTGTTCATGTCCGCAACAGAGCATAATCTAGGCTTCAGTCAGATTGCAATAGTTACAATAGAGAAAAATCAAACAAAAAAGAAAAAATGGTTGCCATGAGATTGAGGTTGTTGAACGCTTAACCTGGAGGTGACCTACTTGCAATCGTTCCCTGAATTTGCCAAAAATTCCCTTCAGTCACCAGCAACTCATGGATGTTACGGTCCTATTTTTAATCTAGTGAGACTGAGCCATAACCAAGTCTAATTGTCTGCCCGCTTAACATGGTTTTCCACACTCTGTGTCTTATTTATATAACGTGGCACTCTAGTACCAAGTTACAGCTGGATCTGGTTACGATAAAAGCAGATGTAGTGGCCACAGCAGCCAGTGGTTCAACATTTGCACAAATCACAGTGCGGAGTCCCCTTCCAAAGCCTAGTGACAGCTGTCTGAATATACTGTCAGTGTTTCACCTACCTCTGAGAAAAAAAAGAACTTAATTCCCACTATGTTAAACTGAATATTGTCTCTGTTCATATTTTTATTTTTATGTCACAATTGAGTTTAGATGTGATAATGGAATCGGAATCACTCAAATTACAGAATGTTTAACAAGACACCCAAACCCTTCTTCTTTTTGCTGACACCCTGGTCCCTTCTTTGTCCTCTTCCTGCAGTATTACTGCTGTAAGAAAAATGATTCTGAGGTGGACGTGGCCTCCATGGCAGGACCGGATCCTCTCTCTCATTTTCCATGCAATGCCTGCAACGCCCTTGCCATGGACGGCACTGCCATCACCCCCGTCTCTCTGGATCAGCTGGATTCGGGTTCTCACCACTGCCCCAGCTGTTCACCGTACACCCTGCGCTCGGGACTCACAGACGACATGCGTAACGGAGGGGAACGGCTGGGCTTCCATACTTACTACGAGAACCCGTCTGTATCTCTTCCCCTGTCGGTTCACCCTCAAAGCTCCTCCCCTCTGAGCTACTGCAGTCCCTCGGACACGTTTCCTCCCCCGCCGCCGCGCTCCTACAGCACTGACGTCTGACCTTTGCTTCACTGTACAGGCACACACACAGGCACACCTACAGCATCGAGCACATGCCCTTTTGTTTGAGACTAACTTCAGGTAATCGATTAGGAGACAGCACAATTATACACACGCTCACACACATGCCCATAAACTAAGCCTACTGATAGAGCCCCATGGTGGGCAACAAATCTGGGCATGATCTGCAGCAGGGAAATATTACATAGAATTGGCCACATCACTCTTAAAAACACATCTTTTATCTCAGTGAGACTTTACTTGGCTAAACAAAGGGTATGAAAGGTATAAGCACTATTACAGTTAGCGTCGCGTTGAGCCCGTAATACATGATAGTGTTGTTAGTAAATGGCTCAAAGGTTGGAGCCAGTCTACACTCTAAAAATGCATCTGGAGCAATGAAGTCATTCTGGTTACTTATGATCAGGGACACATAACAATGCTTTTAGTATAGAGTAAGCTCAGACAGTCACCAGGCAGAAAAACAGGTAAGGTTTTTGGGCACAATGTTGAGTCATGAAAAAATTGTGACATCTAGAATTACTTTTTTGTTTTGTTTTTTATTTCTGTGACATTTTGTGAATGTAATTGTGTAATTTATGGAGGAAAAATGTATTCAATTAGACAAGAAAAGGATTGGTACTAAATTACAAACATGTTTTATTAAACTCAGTGGAAAAACAGTAAAGACATTATTTGCAAATTCTGCATTAATAAGTCGTTCAGCAGTCATTCGACTCAGGACCTCAGTTGCATTCGATTAGAGCTTATCAGCTCATGTTCGGCTCATTCTCGGGCAAAAGGGTGCTCCTGGATGCAGGGATCAAGTACAAAACACAATTTTTCCGGCAGTAGACAAATGTCAGCCTAATCTGAAAAACAGCTAGATATAGTGCTGCATTTATCATTCACTATTTACATGATTAAGATTAACTACAAAAATAGCTTTCTCTTAGGTGTGAATACTAAGAATTTATTTTAGCAGCATTTTCCACTCAATCAAATGTGGATGCTGATGATGAGGAGAGAGAGCTGAGACACACGAAGAAGGCATGCACAACCCCGTATATCAGCTTTACTTCAGTTATTCTTATTCTTTTCTCCAGTTTCTCCCTTTTCCCTGTGTCACAAAGGGTTAATTGTAGTGTGAACCTCTTATCCCCCACCCACTGCAGCTTACACTACATGAGGGCTAACAGCTATATTAACTACTAATGGAGCTTTTTGTTTTTATCCAGAAGAAAGACATGACAAGCAAAGGAGGAACTACAACTTTTTAAGCCTTTTTTTTTTAATCTTCTTGCAAGAAATCAGTCAGTCTGTGAGAAAAGTGTCAGTTTAGTCTGCTTCTGTTTTCACTTCTGACTATGAAATTGTCATGAAACTAAAGAGGATTTGTTCCACAGTGTCTTCCATAGAAGCTGATGTGTTTACCTTTTCTGTGCTTACAGATTGTGATGTGTGAAAGCAGAATTTTAGACATGTGATAAGCAGAAAAGAGAGATGCTGTACTATATTTAATGATCTTAAAACTTAGGTTTTGTATCTATATATGAGCCATCATATCTGCTACAGTACAGTAATAAGATGCAGTGTTATTGCAATATATGCCTGAATCTTTATATTTTTTAAGGAGTATTGTAATTTTTTTGTGAGAGATGTTGGAGTTTAGACGTATTTCAGTAATTTTCTCTTCTTGTTTGGTTTCTTTCTGTGTTCCTGTGCACGTCTGACAGCTGCAGAGGAACACAAATGTGGAAACGGCAATTCTGCTTAAACGTTCCATAAATTGTGCTAAAGGTGTGAAAAACACAGGAAAATGTGTGAAACAGTGATGTAGAGTATTATCGACCATAGGCTATTATTTAATATATAAGCTATACTTATTCACTATAATGTCACATTGTTTTCACTGAGCTGTAAGCGTCATCATATTTCCTTTTTTTCTTGATCTTACAGTCTTCTGTTTAGAAGTATGTCCTAAATTTTATGCAGTACTGTGGAAAAGTCTTGAGCCACATGTTATTTCTTTATAATAAAATGGGAAATGGGTGCAGGGATGTGCTGACATACAAAGAAATACAGTTTATAAGGTAAAGAAAAAAGTTGTACGATTCGAGCAAGCCTAAAAGTACTTTTTTGGCTATGACCACTTTTACTCTTCAACACAGCCTGAATGCTCTTCGTCAGCTTTCTTGTAATTTCTTTGAGAAGTCTTCAGGAACAGTTCTCCAGGCATCTTGAAGGACATTCAAAGTTCTTCTTTGGATGTTGGCAAGGCAAGTTTATTTATATAGCACATTTCAACAGCAAGGTGATTCAAAGTGCTTTGGCTGTTTTTTTTTCCTCTGTCAGTATCATCCGTTATAGTAATTTCAGTAAGTACAGGCTCTGCGGAGTCCAACCCATGACTGATGGCCATAGGGTACTTTTCAGCGTTCATAATTCCATCAATTTTGACAAAATCCCCAACACCGCTCACTGAAATACAGCCCCAAACCACGACAGAGCCTTGCTGTGTTTTACAGATCGCTGTAGACACTCACTGTTAACCTCCTCCATACATGCTGATGACTATTTGAGCCAAAAACTTGCTCCATAAGACCTGTTTCTGCTGATTTGAGTCCAGTTCTTGTGTAATTTAGCATATCTCAGCCTTTTCTGCCTGTTTGCCTTCTTTAAAATGACTGTTCATGTGCTATAGATCTGCTACTTCTTCTTTTTGTCCTCCTCCTGTCCCCCTTCCTCTCATTTCTTAAAGACACACTGCACAGCATGCTGAGATATGCAGAGTTTTCAGGAAATAGCCCTTTGGTAATCACCTCGTTCGTGCACAGATAGTATTTTAAGCCAGTCAAACGATGGTTATCTTTGGCATTTATTTGTAGTTTTAATGAAATACATGAGAAAATAAATTTATGTTTTTGCAACAGATGTCTAATAACAAAGTGCCTAAAAATGCAATTTAATAATTGGTTCTTTGCTAGTTTGTCTGGTACATATAGACATCGCACATGTTCATTACTTGGGTAAGGTGCCTTTTTTATGCTTGTTTAATTCATAGGTCAGTGTTAACTTAAAAAAGCATTCCTCTGGACTACTGCTCAAAACTGGTTTAAAAATACCAACAAGTCTGCCTCCTTAGAAGCTAAATCCAAATAATGGAGTCCTAACTTAAGACTTTTGCACAGTATTGTATGTAAACTGCTTCATTTTATTCTTTGAGATGTCTTTGTCAGTTTAGATGTTCACCGAACACTAGTGTTCACTGCCACCTACCCAACATATATCCCCTTAGTCTCATGAGAGAGGCTCAGTATCTGTGCTCACAGGTTTGTCGCACCATAAAGAACACGACTGTTGTGTCAGAAGTTAACTTTTATTTTCAGGTTACTGTTTCTGCATTTAAAATTAAAACATTCTGCTATGACCTGAGGAAAATCCACAATGTTTCACGTAATGTTCCTTTTTTTGAGGAGGAATAAATATGTAGATATCTGCATATTTTTATGGTCTGTCTTTTCCACACAGTGACTCAGACAGCAGATACACTGGATGTTGAAATCAGTTTCTAGTCAATGATAAATGAAAACCACAGACGTACAGTACCAGACAAAAGTTAGGACACAGCTTCTCATTTAATGGTTTCGCTTTGTTTTCATGACTATTTACACTGTAGATTATCATTGAAGATAACAAAACTATGAACAAAAACATAAGAAATTATGTAGTAAACAAAAAAAAATGTGAAATATGTTTTACATTTTAGATTCTTCAAAATAGCCACCTTTTCCTTTGATTACTGCTTTGCAGACTCTCAGCCTTCTCTCGGTGAGCTTCATAATGTAGTCACCTGAAATAGTTTTCACTTCACAGGTGTGGCTTGTCAGTGTTTGTTTGTGGAATTTCTGGCCTTTATTTGTATAGCGTTTTACTTAGTCCCTAAGGACCCCAAAGCGCTTTACACTTCAGTCATTCGCCCATTCACACACTGTTGATGGCAAGCTACATTGTAGCCACAGCTGCCCTGGGGCGCACTGACAGAGGCGAGGCTGCCGGACACTGGTGCCACCGGGCCCTCTAACCACCAGTAGGCAACGGGTGAAGTGTCTTACCCAAGGACACAACGACCGAGACTGTCGGAGCCGGGGCTCGAACCGGCAACCTTCCGATTACAAGACGAACTGCCAACTCTCGAGCCACAATCGCCCACTAATGAGGTTGAGACCATCAGTTGTGTTGTGCAGGAATCAGGTTGGTACACAGCTGTCAGCCCTATTTGACAACTGTTAGAATTCATATTATGGCAAGAACCAATCAGCTAAGAAAAGAGAAACAACAGTTTATCATTACTTTAAGAACCTAAAGTCAGTCTGGAAACTTTGTGTCTTAAATGCAGTCACAGAAACCATTAAGCGCTACATTAAGGCTCTAAATGTGCAAATCAGGCCTTTACCTTTATGTTCAAATAGCTGCTAAGAAACCACTACTAAGGAAAAGCAACAAGCAGAAGAGATTTGTTTGGGACAAGAAACACAAGGACTCCGTGCTTTGGTCTGATGAATCCAAATTTGAGATCTTTGCTTCCACCTGCCGTGTCTTTGTGCGACACAGAAAAGGTGAACTGACGCGCTCTACAGGCATGGTTCCCAACCGTGAAGCATAGGGGAGGAGGTGTAATGTGTGGGGGTACTCTGCTTGTGACACTGTTGTGCATTTATTCAAAACTGACAGCAAACTAAACCAGCATGGCTACCACATCATCCTGCAGGGTTGAGATGGACCGCAGAGAGAAGGTAAAAGGGCCAAAAAGTGCTCAGCATCTCTGGGAACTCCTTCAGGACTGTCGGAAAACCGCTTCAGGTGACTACATCATGAAGCTCATATAGAGAATGCTGTGTGTGCAAAGCAGTAATCAAAGCAAAAGGGTGGCTACTTAAAGAATCTGAAATATAAAACATGTTTTGAGGTATTTCAATTTTTTTTTTGTTTACTACATAATTTCTTACATGTTTATTCATAGTTTGATGCCTTCAGTGAGAATCTACAAGGTAAATAGTCATAAAAATAAAGAAAAAACATTAAATGAGAAGGTCCAAACTTTTTACTGGTACTGTACATTAGAGCAGGAAAAAAAATTACATGCTTCATGGTCTGTTTTTTCCCCACACAGTGACTCAGACAGTAGTTACACACGATGTTGAAATCAGTTTCTGGTCACAGAAGAGAAAAAAAAAGAAAACCACAGACGTACATTAGAGCGGGAATTGTTGTGTTTTTTTTCTTTAAAGCCACAAAGGGGAAACAAATAAAAAATTAAAAAAAAAAATCAGATGAAGATAGGTAGCGAAACACTGAAGTTTAAAGAAAGGGAAGTGAAACCTTAAAAAGAAACCGGTCTGTCATCAGGAAAGAGAAGATAAAAATTGAGAGGTTTATAATGCAAGCCAGGAATTCAGAGAAACACTTCATCATTACATGAAAGTGACACCGAGACTGTGGGGAAAACAGAGCGTCGAGCGCAGAATCATCTTTGTTATTCCACACTCACGCTTTGGTATTTGAGTGCTTTACCTGCTCGACCCGTTTCATACCCTGTCAGGCTGCTTCGCCCATGACAATAATAGAGCGACAGCTCTCTGTCACGCCAACACCTGCGGATGACAGACCGCACACACGACATGATTTACTCTTCTAACACATAATCAGGGTCTGGCAGCTTCACACAGCATCTCTACCTGGTAAAGAAAAGTGTAAAAGGAAGAAAAAATAGAATAAAAGATGACTGGAGTGAATTTTTAAAGAGGTTTGAAAGCTTAAAGTGTGTGAGAAAAACGATTCACAGTGTGAGCTTATTTTACCGAATAAATTAGATTGAGCTAGTTTGAAAAGTTCAGCTCCAAAAACACTTGTTTCTTTTTTTTTGTTCTTCTATATATATATGTATATGTGCGTGTGAGAGAGAGCATAGACACGTGAGTTGATAAGAAAGCTGAGCTCTGCTGTGGGTGTGTGTAAGGTTGTCTTATTGTCACACTCCCTCACAGGTTGGTTGTAAATCCTGTTGAACCTGCTATTGCATAAATATCTATAACACAGTTTTTCCTGAGGCAGTAGGCAGTTCTGACTGACTTCTAATAAGGATTTAAGCAGAGATACATTTTACCTTTGGCATATCATTCTGTTACTCACCTTTGGACTATAAACAGACTTCCCTTATCCTCAGATGACTTGGACTTTAACCTGATATTTCCTGTTTATGCTCAAATACCGGACTTGTAACCATCATCACTGCAAGGAAAAATAAGGTGACTGCATCGCTATGAACCCGCTTCTTTTATTCACTTAAGAGACGCATTGTCCTTCAGGCCTGACAGTATCCCCATTACTTCTAGTGGGTCTGTTTAAAATTGGAGTCTCGACGTGCAAAAGCTCCGAGTGTTTACATCTGACTGAGTGGAGGCAGCACTTGTAGCTGCATATTTGGACAAGATGATGGAAGAGGTGTCCATGGTGAATGTTTACGATGCCCATGCATGTGAGCAGATGAGTGAGGAGGAGATTTTTGCCTGTCTAGAGTCTGAAACGGGACCTAAATTCACAGTAAGACTCTCTTTCTTTTTCTTTCAGTTTGTGTGCTTAGTGACAACAGCCGAGCAGCAGTGAAGGAGTAGAACATGAGTCTACATTAGCCTTAAGCAGATTTGTACTACCTACGTGTATTTTTGATTTTTAGATCTACATTTCAGAAGAAATACCACACATTTCACTGATCTATCCAACAGGGCACTACCTTTATCCTCTACAGAAACAAAATTCTTCTTACTTGTTAATGCATATTAACAACTTATTAATATAAACGATTATGTTAGTGGATTGTAACACTCACACATCCATTTCAAGGTGCAGATGATCCTTTTTTTGAATGTTGATTAGAAGCAAAGCGTTAAATGGGTGTAGTGCTACTCTTAGCTTGCCTCTACAGGCCTGTTCGGGTTTGATCTTTACAATATTTCTACATCTATTTCATGAGCAACGGGCTAAACGGTAGCTGCAAGTACAATCACAACACATAAAACATTCCTTTGGATGTTTTATGGATGGATTTAAATTTTAGGGAAAAAAAAGGAAATGATTTCTGGTTGTTCATTTTAGATATCTGAGATATGGAAATTGCCATTTCAGACTTCCTTCTACTATTATTCCCTCGGGCTTTCTAATATGATCATTTCCCCATGTGCTTATTTTATCTTATCTTGGCACTATCTCCTTCTGGATCTCTTTCTTGGGCTCGTCCTTGATTTGTCATGCTCATCCCTCATCCGGCACAATATCTGTGTGGAGGAGATAGCTTTCTTCAGCTCAATCAAATATGACCGTTATTTCTGCATTGTTATATTTAGTGTATTTTGACTCTCTGCCATCAGGTACCAACAAAGAAAGCTAAATTGAAGGAGTGCCGGCTTCAAATAATGGATGAAGAAGACACTTTGGACAAATATGTGGTAGGCGATCTTTGTCTCTAAAGTCAATGCTAATATTCTTCTTTTGCTATGATGAGTGCTAAGATCAGCACATGTTCAAGTTATTTTCTTATTCTTTTTTAAAAATGTCTTTTTTCTTTTAAAAGCTGGCACTTTGATAGATCGTTTCTGTGGTTTGCAGAAGGAAAACCGTCAGCTTCAGCAGGCCAGCCTTCGTCTGGAGCAGGAAAATGACAATCTGGCCCACAAATTGATCACCAGCAAGGTAGCCCTGAGGAACGCTCTAGACAAGGTACAATTAATTACTGCCCTTTTCAAAAGGGTAGAGAAACCCCACAGGAAATGAATAAAGTGTAACCGTAATCGAATAATATATTTGGCATTCATTTTACATTTCATTAGAATAGCGCAGTGCTTTTGTCTTATTGTATTATTATTAACTTGTGGTATTGTCCATGGCCCTGCAGTTATATGCGACATCAATATAAAAGTTTCATTCACGATAGAAGAGTAATATCCTGAGCTGACTGCTGCGATTGTCTCTTTGCAGGCGGAGGACAGAGTGGACGAACTAACCAGAGACTTCATGGAAACCAGACAGCAACTACAGACCACGGAGGAGGAGAAAAGAGGGAAAGAGGAGGAAACTGCCATGGTGAGATTTGAGTTATTCATGCTTCCTTACAATCATTAGAGATTTTGATATTTCACTGCAGGCATTCCTGAATAACGGAATGTTATCTTTCATTACAGCTGAAGGAAGTGTTACGGAGAGAAATAGAAAAGGCTGAGCAGAAACTCAAAAGGTCGTCTGGTATCATTGCAGACTACAAACAGGTACAGAGAGTTTCTAAAATCACTACATTTCTTCTGCTGATGTTTTGCTTAATTATGTTAAAGCCGTGATCTTTGGCTCAGATCTGTTCTCAGCTGACAAACCGCCTTGAAAGCCAGCAAGCCACCCACAGAGAGGAGATGGATTCACTTAAGGTGAGGGTAGCACTCTTCCTTTGGAGCTTTGCTGTCATCTCTTCTTCTTTTATCTCTCCTCTTACCTCCGCCGTGCTTCATCTCAATTTCTGTTGTTGTATAAAATTCTTTCAACCTTTCTATTAACTCATCAATTACTGAACTTTCTCATCAGTGATTATCTGTTACATATGTCATGTTTGAGAGAAAAAAATCGGTATCATTTCATTCTTGTTACACTCTTTTTTTCAATATTACAGAGTGCAATAAAAGCGTGCTCCCACTGTCGACACATTGTGAATTCAGATGAACCATCTGATATAGGCCAGAAATCAGAAACGGCAGCTCAGATGGAAGATCAAAAAGTGGCCGAACAGGGCGAGGAGGAGAAGGATGAAGGTCCCACACTGGAGGAGCAGAGAAGGAGGGAGCAGGAAAAGGAGGTCCTCAGGGCTCAGATTGGGGAATTGGAAAAGGAGCTGGTTCAGACCAAACTCCAGATGGTGGAGGCCACGTGCAAAATCCAGGTAAGACCATTCATAGATGCTGAGCCATACAACACACGTATGTTATGAAACTTCACCCACACATATCTCAATTACATCTCTGACCTTCACAAATATCTACAAGCACGTAAACAAAACATGCACAATAAAGGTTTAAAAACCTGGTAGATCTCTAAAAATATTTGTTGCCACCCATCCAGCTGTCCATCCATCTATTTTCTTCCACTTATCCAGTATTGGGGTGAGGTGGTAGCAGGCTAAATAGGACCCCCCCCCCAGTCCCACTTCCTGCTTGGGGATACTGAGCCAGTTACAAATGTGATCAGATTTATAATCCTTCCACTGTGTTTTAGGTTGGCTCTGGGGTGTCTCCCTGATAGATGTGGCAAAGTGCCCATTAGCTGCTCAAACAAGCTCAGCTAGTTTTTGAGCAGAATGGGCGATCAGTGGCATTTAATAAAATAATAAATAAAATTGATGGTTTTATTTTAAAGTGCTCAATATTGATGACATGATCACATGATTGTGAGCTCTACTAGTCTACTGCTGCATTCAATCTGGCTTTTCATAGGGAATATGTTGACACCTGACCTCTAATAAAGCTGATATGAAACATGTTTATAGCATGAGCCCCTGAAGACAGACAACAAGACCAGGATCTGAGATATAGTTGCTGTTCCAGTAAAACAAGTTTGAAAACACTAGAAAATGAAAGTTTCAAAGAAACGTTTTCAGGAAGAAGTAGCAGAAAACAGAGCTTTCAAAACCTGACAGGAATTAACCTGGATCATTTTTGAAGCCATTTGCTTCATAAATAACACAGAAATAGCAAAATGGGATAGAGAAAAATCCTAAAGAATATTTCAAGATTTATTACTTATTACTTTTAAGTATTAAGGTGCTTTGATTATGTATTTGATGCTTAAAATAGGCATATAAATAAATAGCATTACTTCCACAATACATTATCAAATTTCTGTCATGTTTAGTACATCGGTTTTTGTGAGCTTTTGAGACTTCTACATCATCTATGCAATTTTTTTTCCTGAAAATTGAAATAAATTGTGCAAAAAATGCTTAATGTAGCAAATATGATGCAAATTAAAACACGCATGTGCAAACTTTTAATTAATTTATTTATTTTAATTGGTCAGAAGGTTCGGTAAATACTGTTCTGAGTTTTAAAAAAAATTAATTTTATGCCAATTCTTTCATAATTCAGGATTTACAGGGTTAGAATAGTTCATAATGGTGTCCAGTTAGTGAATTGTTTAAAAGTATGGTTTGCGCATTGTATTTGTAATCATTACAGTTAAATTCAGGTACAACTCTGATCTAAAATAGAATAAAAATCCTGAGCTTTAATTTACCAATAATGATTTGAACTGTCATTGTTATTTAAAACTATTATTTTCTTGATAATGTAAAGATACAAAAAAAAAATTAGTACATTTAAAAAAAATAATCTTGGTAAACATGGTAAAATTTGTTTGTTTTGTTTGTTTGTGATAATTTATTTCAAACATGTAAACAATATACACCCTTTAGAATGGGAAAAAAAGAGAGAGAAAAAAAGATATATATATAAAAAAAGATATTATACAAATACATGCATTTCAATATAGCTGTCATTCTGCATGTCATTAATTTACATGTTCAAAAGGAGTGGTAAGTAAGTAAACACTTATTTAATCCCACCCCTTTGCCATGAATTATCAGTTAATATTTAGTCAGCTTCCTTACTGATATACTTTGTAATAAAAATAGTGAACAGATTTCTGCTATACTATATACTATAATATCACATCATGATTTTTTTTTTTTTTTTAAATAGAGACATTCACTTACTTTCAATATTTTCCTTTTCTTTATAGTTCGAGAAGATCATATTTTTATAACTCTTTTTAAA